>KV013347.1:60536-75474 GCA_001598015.1 Dorcoceras hygrometricum
GGGAGATGTAGGACATTAAGGTCCGAACTTCCAGAAACAAATCTGGTGTATCGTGTTCTTTATTCATTCAGTTCAGCATTTACTTTAGCATCTCACGCATAAGCAGATTTCAGCACACACGCATAACAAATCAGCACTTACATTCACTTAGCATCGCATACACTGTTAGCACACAAGCACTTGCAAGTCTCCAACAGATTTATGTTATACATAAATCTGTTGGAGTTGTTTTAAAATATAGGATTCAGTTCTGGTATTTTCCGCATGATTTTTAAATCATACCAGATCTGTCTCCGGTGCTCTACTGGTGAGTTTTTAGATGTTCAAGAACAAGAGGTATTGCACCTCCAGTGTATTAGCAGCGTGCAAAATCATTTAACTCGTTTCAAATGCGCGGCTGCTGATCTTTTGATCCTATTTTTCGGACCATCATAGGCACCTCACTTTGACCGGTTTACCGACTCAGTTGGGGTCATTAGGTGGCAGGATTGGGTGAGGTCCCGATGCATGTAGGAGTCGATGCTTCGTTGTCGAGGATTCACCGCTCGCTTTTCTTCGTGGATGTCCTATGCTATCTGAGGAGATAATAGTGTGATAAATCTCTTGCCAGAGTACTGGATGTGTTTTAGGTAAATGGGTTTGCCTAGTAAGACTCGTGATGTCACTATTTGATCTCCAAGATGTATGCATAGATATTGGATATCTAGCGACTCTCGATTTACCAATGGTCGTTGATCTGATCGGGATATATGTGTTGAAAGGACCGTACTGTATGCTAACCATGACCAACTGGTTCTTGCAGGCACTAACAGTGATACCTAGGGGATCATGGGGCTATGTTGCTAGGCGCTTTACCATGATCCGATGGGCAAATCCGAAATTGTGATTTCGGAGTCGCAATGGTTGTGGGCCCACGGCTAGCTGTATCCCTGAACCATTGAGGGTCACACAAGTACTGGATTCATGATTCCCGCACGGAAACTGAGCTCAATGTGTTGAGCATAGGAGGAGGAATTTAGTGAGTGCGACTTCTTAAAAGTCAACAGGGGTCAAATTGCGATCTCCCATAGTTGAGGGGCTAAACTGCAATTTTGGACTAGGTGGTCTGAAAAATTGTTTTCGCATCATAATACTCAATTTTGAAAACCGTGTAGATCGGTCCGATCAGATCGTCGATCGGAGTTATGATGAAGTCACGGTGATAGGATGAACCGAATATTCACACGTTGGACTGGGCCCGCCCCAGGTCCAATGGGCCGGTTCAAGCCCATCACACCTATAATTATTCTTGAGTCTAGGGTTGATGTATGACATTACAACACAACTCAACTCACACAAACCCTAGCCTCCAAGTTGGCCGCCGCCCCTCCCTCTCCACAACACCTCACGGCCGCCGCCCTTGATGTATGACATTACAACACAACTCAACTCACACAAACCCTAGCCTCCAAGTTGGCCGCCGCCCCTCCCTCTCCACAACACCTCACGGCCGCCGCCCTTGCGCCGACGCGCCGCGCCTCCCGCCGCTGCTAGCCGTGATCGGACTTGTTCAGATCACCTTGTTGAGGAGATTTTGTTCGTGTCAAATTCGTCAGCTCTTCTAGTGCAGACTGACGAAGGAGTCCTGATTCCAGTCGTGGACCGGATTAAGGAGATCTACCGCCGCCTACCTTGAAGTGCCTGATTCCCTGTGAATCTGGTCGGAGCCAGGCGCCTAGACGCCAGCAATGTAACAATTCAAACACCCTATGGATGTTTGCTTGTTGTTAATATTATGTATTGAATGATTCCCGGTGCAAAATTTTAAAACTTCCGCTGCACCCCGGGAAACGGATCCGGATCCGCCACTGCGCCGACAGTGGTATCAGAGCTAATGCTCGGATCCTTCAATACATTATTTTTCCTGAATTGCATAGATTTCAAAGCTTCAGAATCGAAAACAAAAAAATAAAATTGTTGCACACGGCTGCCGGCGCCGACGCGCAGCAGCGCGCGCACCGCCTCGCGCTGGCCAGTGCGAATTGTCTCGCGCTGGCCGGCCACCGTGCGCTAGTGTCGCGCACGATGGCACGTGGTGTTTGCATCCTTCACGCAACCTGGTTGCGCGATCTGCCGCGCATGTCGCGGCCAGCGTGCGGCCTTGTGCCGCACTCTGTGATGGCGGCCGCCGTCGCCTTGCGGCCGCTATCCGACGATTATCCGGAAGCGTTGCGACGGCTGTTTTGTCTTATAGGTTATGTTCCGGGCCTGTCCCGGGCAGCCCATGAAGTTTTCGGGCCAATATTTGATATTGGGCCATTTTGGTCGGACCAAAAATTGATTTTGGAATTTTTGAGATTTTGGGCCTAAAATTGTTTTAAGCCCAATTTGATGCAATTAAAATTGACAAAATATGATTTTATTTATAAAATATGATTTTATAATTAAAATATGATTTTGTTGGAGATTATCAAATTTGATTTGATATTTAATTTATGTCAATTATATTAATTAATTGCATGTTTGGGATGATCGAGAGCCGTGCCCAATGTGTTAGGTGTATGCTAGATTTTGAGATTTTGGTTGTAAATATTGTTGATATCATTTATACACTGGGCCTGGTTTATGGCCCGTTCCCACCCCTTAAAATTGTATCCCAATGTGTCATGAACATTTAAATGTAAATATTAGATTTAGTGGGAGGACATTTGAAGATGGTGGAGATGATGATCAAAGATATTGAAGACCGAAGATTTGTAAAACCGGAAGCTAATGTAATAGGATTGCATTATATACTGCATTTCACCTAGGACTGGACCCAGGTCCATGATTGGCAACCACGGACCGCATAGCTCTCGCGATCGATCATACCAAAGTTTATATATATGCGATATATGTTTGTTTAATCCGCATTTTAAATTATGATTTAAAATTAATTGAGACCGAATTTTCAAAATTAAAATCCCTCGTTTTAAATATGATTTAAAATTGATATCAAGATTAAAAGTTTATTCGATAAACTAAGGGAATTTGAATTTGTTTAAATTTCCCTACCTTCCATCAACAATGAGTGTACGTCGATGCTACCCGTATACATGGCCCGACTGATATTATTGAGGGGGTCATGTATGCCGGAAAGCTGTACACGTCATTCACACTCGCTGTGAATTGGTTGGAACTCCCTTTAACGTTGGCTCATATTATTGCGGACGTTAAGGGACCGTCCTTCACAACTCGACATTGAGGGGTCATCTTGACACGTGATAGTAATCGACGTCATATTATTGGGCCCTTATTGGACGTGAGGTGAATACATGGAGGTTGCACCGGTTGCAATTGAACTCTACCTTTTGAGGGTCATGGTTGGCTGATATTATTCGGGACCATGATCGCTCGATTGTGCTCTGTGTACCCACTAAGGAAACTTGCTTTCTCGATTTCATTAGAGGGTGGTGAAATCGTTAAAATAGTGGGAGGGTAATTCATATAACTAAATGACCTTGTTTTATGTCTTAGCGTTTTTCATATATAGTTAGTAATGCATGTCTGTTTTTCTTTTCAGTATAAACTGCTTATAAAATGTCTTCGATCAAAAATCCACTTGCTGCTATACTGGATAGCAACAAGTTCACTGGTCTGAACTACCAAGACTAGCTTCGAAACCTCAATATTGTATTGGCTTCGGAGAAGCTCCTCTACACGTTAGACAAGAGCCCTCCGAAGGAAGCCCCTGCCGATATCAGCCCTGAGGAGCTGACAAAGCGTAACAAATGGTGGGATGACGAGCTTAAGACTTGATGCTATATGATGGCATCAATGTCAAACGAAATGCAGCGGCGCTTTGAGAATACCGTGTATGCTGCTGACATACACCTTCATCTTAAAGAGTTGTATGGGGAGAACTCTCGAACTGAGAGGTTCACCACTGTAAAGGAGCTCATGACGAGCCGCATGCGCGATCAGACTTCGGTCCGCGAGCATGGGGTTCGTGTGATTGGGCTTATTGAAAAGTTGGTGGGCCTTGATATCACACTTCCACATGAGCTATCTGTGGATTTGCTTCTCCTCTCACTCCCTACTGCATTCGACCCCTTTGTGGTCAACTTTAACATGAACAAGCTGGAAGCCACCCTGGAAGAGGTGGTGAACATGCTTGTCGTGTTCGAGGGGACCATAAAGAAGGACAAGCCCGTCCTCCTTATTGGCTCTTCTTCCTCTGCAAAGAAGGGGGCCAAACGCAAGGGTAAGAAATGTTCTGCCCTTGCGAAGGAGGAAAAGCCCACTAAGAAACCCAAGGAAAAGACTTCCAAGCCAAACAAGTCTGAGGATGTTTGCCACCACTGCCACAAGCTTGGGCACTGGAGGAGGAACTACAAAGAGTACCTCAAGCAGTTGCGAACTGCAAAAGGTATGTTCTATATTGAAATAAATATGTCTCTTAATTCGACTTCTTGGGTACTTGATACCGGATGTGGATCTCATATCTGCAATAATTTGCAGGTGATGACAAGAAGCCGACATCTTATAGAGGGTGAGACCCACTTGAGGCTGGGCAATGGAGCAAGGGTTGCTGCAGTAGCTATATGAGATGTTTATTTATTTCTGTCTTCGAATTTTAAGTTGTTATTGAGAAATGTTTTGTTTGTTCCCGAGTTGATAAAGAATATTATTTCTGTTTCTATACTTGATAGTGATGGATATTCTTGTCATTTTGCTAATTCGATTTGCAATATATACAAGAATGAATGTTTAATTGGAATTGGGGAACGCGAAAACGATTTATAAACCTTAAAGTTAAAAGAAGTTCCAACTCGTGATGTGAAAACACATACAACAACAATTAAAAGGAAAAACGATAGCTTGAACCCATCACAACTTTGGCACGCTAGGCTAGGTCACATTTCCCTAAGTAGGATGAACAAGTTAGTTAGGAATGACATGTTTGATTTGTCAGACATCAACTCCCTACAGACTTGTGAGTCTTGTCTCAAGGGAAATATGACTAAACAACCCTTCAATGGCAAGCCTGAACGTGCTCAAGGCCTATTGGATTTGATCCATTCTGATGTGTGTGGCCCACTTAGCATTGGTACTAAGTACGATCACACATACTTCATCACCTTTACCGATGATCACTCTAGGTATGGGTACTTGTACTTAATGAAGCACAAGTCTGAATCCTTTGAAAGGTTCAAAGAATTCAAGGCTGAAGTAGAAAATCAGTTAGGGAAAAGTATTAAAGCACTACGATTCGATCGTGGTGGTGAATACTTGAGTGCTGAATTTCAAGACTATCTCAGAGAGAATGGGATTCTCTCACAGTGGACCCCTCCGGCCACACCACAGCTCAATGGTGTAGCGGAGCGTCGTAACCGAACCTTGATGTACATGGTTCGATCTTTGATGAGCTTCACTGAGCTTCCTACCTCGTTTTGGGGCTATGCGCTCGAAACGGTGGTAATGTTGTTGAACAATGTCCACACCAAGGCAGTGGATAAGACTCCATATGAGATATGGATGGGCAAGCCGCCCAAATACTCATACATGAGGATTTGGGGATTTCCTGCTTACGTGAAGCAGAGAGTGGGAGATAAGCTGGATACCAGATCCATCTTATGCTACTTCATTGGGTATCCAAAGAATTCGATTGGATACTACTTCTACTATCCCAATGAAACAAAAGTGTTTGTTTCTAGAAATGCCACCTTTATGGAAAGGGAGTTTCTACTTGATATAAAAGGCAAGATAGTAGAACTCGAAAAGGTTCGAGTACCATCTGAAGTACCAAGTGAACCTCCTGCACCTCCAGAGCCGGTACCAGAAATGGTCGCACCTGAGATCTGAATGGATTCCTAGGGCTCCTGAAAGATATGGTTTTCTCCTTGAAGATGATCAAAATGACCAAGTTATTGGATGCGATCCAAGAACTTTCAAGGAGGCAATTTCCGATGCTGATTCTAATTTGTGGCTTGAAGCAATGCAGTCTGAGATTGACTCAATGCATGCGAACCAAGTTTGGACTCTTGTTAATCCTCCCGAAGGAATTGTTCCTATTGGGTGCAAATGGATATACAAGAGAAAACTCGGGCCTGATGGTAA
The DNA here is from genome assembly GCA_001598015.1 of Dorcoceras hygrometricum. Classification (NCBI taxonomy): domain Eukaryota; kingdom Viridiplantae; phylum Streptophyta; class Magnoliopsida; order Lamiales; family Gesneriaceae; genus Dorcoceras; species Dorcoceras hygrometricum. The sequence continues at coordinate 66,615 of KV013347.1, forward strand.
GGTACTGACCTACAAGGCACGACTGGTCGCGAAAGGTTACACTCAAAGGCAAGGTGTTGACTATGATGAAAATTTTTTGCCAGTCGCAATGTTCAAGTCAATTAGAATCCTACTAGCCATATCCGCATGGTACGACTATGAGATATGGCAAATGGATGTGAAAACTGCGTTCCACAATGGAAATATTAAGGAAGAGATCTATATGACGCAGCCTGAGGGTTTCACATCTGTAGGAAGTGAGCATAAGGTATGAAAACTTCAGAGATCGATCTACGGTCTCAAACAAGAATCGAGGAGTTGGAACCTGAGATTCGATGAAACAATTAAGGAATTTGGTTTCATCAAGAATCTCGAGGAGCCATGTGTGTACAAGAAGGTAGTCAAAAGCGCCGTGACATTCCTTGTACTTTATGTTGATGACATTCTACTCATTGGGAATGATGTAGGAATGTTGCAATCAACTAAAGTGTGGTTGTCTAGTAGATTCTCGATGAAGGACATGGGTGAAGCATCCTATATTCTTGGAATACAGATCTATCGGGATAGATCGAAAAGGATGCTCGGACTCACCCAAGCTACCTACATCGATACCATATTTAAGCGGTTCTCTATGGAAGAGTCCAAGAGAGGACATCTACCTATGTGCCACGGGGTCACTCTATCTAAGTCTATGTGTCCAAAGACTGATGAGAAGATAGAGAGTATGACACGTGTGCCATATGCCTCGGAAATAGGTAGTATTATGTATGGCATGATCTCAACTAGATCGGATGTTGCATATGCTCTGAGTGTCACGAGTCGCTACCAGGCCAACCCCGGCCAAATGCATTGGAAGGCTGTGAAAGATATTCTTAAGTACTTACGAAGGATTAAGAATATGTTCATGGTCTATTGCGGTGGTGAACTGAAATTGGAAGGCTACACTGATTCTAGCTTCCAATGTGACGTGGATGATTCGAAGTCAACATCTGGATTTGTATTCATGCTCAATGGTGGTGCTGTCTCTTGGAAGAGTTCCAAGCAAGACACCATCGCGGATTCAACCACTGAGGCTGAGTACATCGCAGCATCAGCTGCTGCTAAAGAGGTGGTTTGGATAAGGAATTTCATCCAAGAGTTGGGCGTAATCCCTGATGGAGTTGGTCCAGTCCCGGTGTACTGCGACAACACGGGTGCCGTTGCGCAAGCAAAGGAGCCTAGGTCTCACCAAAGATCCAAACATATACTGAGGAAATACCACATAATCCGGGATATTGTGGCTAGAGGTGACATAGCAGTCGAGAGAGTCGCCTCTGCAGACAACATTCCTGATCCACTTACGAAGCCCTTGCGAGGACCGTTGTTTGAAAAACATCGCGAAACAATGGGACTGCGTCTGATGAGTAGTTTGCTATATGGCAAGTGGGAGATTGTTAGAGTAGATGCCCAACTAGCCAACTTGTGGCGTGTGGGTTTTATTGACTCTTGTGTATAACGATCTTTATTTATGAAATACGCATTTCTATTATGGCATTATTTATTTTCATTATGTTATAATGTTAACAATTGTGTTGGATAAAGACCTAGAATGCACCATAGTGTATGTTAGATGTGATAGTGGATATGATGGCTATCATGAAACACATCTAATAATCACTGTGTATTCTGAACGCGTTCCTAGTCTATTGGGCCGTCAAAATGAGGATAAGACCGCCCGAGCTTGAGACTAGCATCTGCGATGTGAAGTACCATGTTTCATTGGTAAGGAACATTGTGTGTTCTGAGCATGCAGATGGATAGTGACCTGGTGATCTATCGAACTACCCTCGTTCGGACTTTCCAAGTGGTTACCATTTGTCGAGTGGATAAGTCCGAGGTCTTGATTGTACTGATTAGTCCTCACTACTCGAAACGTCATTGAGACTCTACATGATAGGCACCTCTCTTTGACCGGTTTACCGACTCAGTTTGGGTCATTAGGTGGCAGGATTGGGTGAGGTCCCGATGCATGTAGGAGTCGATGCTTCGTTGTCGAGGATTTACCGCTCGCTTTTATGCGTGGATGTCCTATGCTATCTGAGGAGAAAATAGTGTGATAAATCTCTGGCCAGAGTACTGGATGTGTGTTAGGTAAATGGGTTTGCCTAGTAACACTCGCGATGTCACTATTTGATCTCCAAGATGTATGCATAGCTATTGGATCTCTAGCGACTCTCGATTTACCAATGGTCGTTGATCTGATCGGGATATATGTGTTGAAAGGACCGTATTGTACGCTAACCATGACCAAATGGTTCTTGCAGGCACTATCAGTGATACCTAGGGGATCATGGGGCGATGTTGCTTGGCGCTTTACCATGATCCGATGGGCAAGTCCGAAATTGTGATTTCGGAGTCGCAATGGTTGTGGGCCCACGGCTAGCTGTATCCCTGAACCATTGAGGGTCACACAAGTACTGGATTCACGATTCCCACACGGAAACCAAGCTCAATGTGTTAAGCATAGGAGGAGGAATTTAGGGAGTGCGACTTTCTAAAAGTCAACAGGGGTCAAATTGCGATCTCCCATAGTTGAGGGGCTAAACTGCAATTTTGGACTAGGTGGTATGAAAAATTGTTTTCGCATCATAATACTCAGTTTTAGAAACTGAGAAGATCGGTCCGATCAGATCGTAGATCGGAGTTATAATGAAGTCACGGTGATAGGATGAACCGAATGTTCACACGTTGGACTGGGCCCGCCCCAGGTCCAATGGGCCGGTTCAAGCCCATCACACCTATACTTATTCTTGAGTCTAGGGTTGATGTATGACATTACAACACAACTCAACTCACACAAACCCTAGCCTCCAAGTTGGCCGCCGCCCCTCCCTCTCCACAACACCTCACGGCCGCCGCCCTTGCGCCGCACCGCCCGCCGTCGCTAGCCGTGATCGGACTTGTTCCGATCACCTTGTTGAGGAGATTCCGTTCGTGTCAAATCCGTCAGTTCTTCTAGTGAAGACTGACGAAGGAGTCCTGATTCCAGTCGTGGACCATATTAAGGAGATCTACCGCCGCCTACCTTGAAGTGCCGGATTCCCTGTGAATCTGGTCGGAGCCAGGCGCCTAGATGCCAGCAAGGTAACAATTCAAACACCCTATGGATGTTTGATTGTTGTTAATATTATGTATTGAACGATTCCCGGTGCAAAATTTTAAAACTTCCGCTGCGCCCCGGGAAACGGGATCCGGATCCGCCACTGCGCCGACAGGACATCCCACCCGTAGTGATACCAGTGCATATAAATACTATACATAACTGGGACACTCTATCCACCTCCTGTGGCACCTCCAGCTGGGTCAAAGCCACGGCCAGCGGAATAACCTGGAAAACCTGAACAACAAACAGGCAAACAAACACAACAGCCCCAGAGGGACCTCGGGGTCAAACCCCAGTACGGAGAGCAACTATAAAACAGCTATGAATAGCAAAAGATAAGATGCAGATGCTATGCATGAGAAACAGGACAACCGCCGAAAGCTTCGACCTCAACAGGGAGCCAAAGAACTAAAAGCATAGCTCACAGCTGACAACAAATTCTGCAAGGAATAGTGGCCACGGTGTGTGTACAAGCATATGGGAATTACCCACTCATCTTTACACCACACCCGAATACCAGATGCATCAACAGATCTACCTGTCATTGCCCAATCCATGAACTGTGGTAGTTAACCACTCGGTGCATGGTGGCTAACAGATCCCAGCAGGGAGATGAGAGTGCGGTATTTCCGCTCTCCCTCGCATCCTGGTAAGAACAGGTACAACACAACAAGGCACGGCTACAACAGCTGAAAGGAAAAGACAATGCGTATGCAATGCAACAGCTGAACCAGCACATAAACAACAATGCAATGCATACACAGGAATCAGACATAATACCCATGCCAGATCCACTCTGTAAAACAAGCTCAACATCCATACCTCAACTTCTGAGCTACAATTACCACACGCAGCTGCCACAACAAAGTCCAAGCAACACAGGTCTGTCACCTGCTAAGCCAACACAAGCTACTGCTCAAAGACCGAAACATAAAACAACAGCAGCTGGGAGCTACAACTCCACCAGCGCTTATCTACCTTCCTAACTCAACGGAAAGCACTAACAAAGCTTACAGTTAGAATTCTCACTTACCCCAACGAACTACCGGCACGGCAGGGACGCTTATGCTAGCAAACTACACAAGGGAGATGTCTTAGCGATCCTGCGATCCTCTTCCAGCTCCTCCAAAGCCTTCTAATGAGGTATAGAACGAAGCGCCTTAGCAAGAGGAGTCCAACGCTACCACTCTCACTCTCGTCGAAGATGTCTACCATCGGCAATTAGGACGGATAAGGTTATGGTGAACAGTAACAAGGGTATCGCGACAAGATTTGCTATCGGGAAATATTTCTAAGTGTTGGGAAACAATGATAGAGAACAACAGCTAAGTCCCATATTTAAAATCACAACAGACTACTGAGAAACAGGTCCACCGACAAACTCAGTTGTCACAACTAATATTACCAACCAACAGCTGAAATCTCGCATCAGCTATGTCCTATCGCTAAACAGCGAATAACTCAAAAAAACAACGTCGCAGAGACTACCGCTGGACACGTCACCTGCTAGTCACAGCTGATCGCTAACCAACAGCTGATCACTACGCAACAGCTGATCTCTCGCAACAGCTTAATACGCGCTAACACACCAACAGCTGAATCTCCTGGCGCTAATCCAAAACGTTGTCGTCTCGACTAATCCAAACGACGTAGTTTCGCTACCCGCTACGAAACACGCTAACACGCAACGACTGAATCCAACGTCTGAAATCTAATGAAGCACTGCTGCTCCAACTGATTCTTACTGCTACATCTGATACACACATCTGAATCAGATGTCACCAACAGCTGACTCAACAGCTGATACTCAAACAAACGTCTCCCACGCAACGTCTGATATCTTTCCAACCGCTGATTCTAACACTTAACAACATCCGATGGCTACACCAAGCACATCGACCAACATCTGGTCCAAACCCGACCAACATCTGAACGGAAAAATGTTCGGGTCTCATACCTTCTCCCGTACAAACCATCATAGGGAGCCATCCCAATCGATGTTGAAAGTTGTTATTGTACGTGAACTCTACCAAAGGCAATCTAGAATCCCACGTACCCTGGAAATCGTTCACACAAGCTCTCAGCAAATCCTCCAGAATGTGGATGATTCTCTCCAACTGGCCATCTGTCTGTGTGTGAAAAGCTGTACTGAATGACAACTTAGTCCCCAACGTTGCGTGCAAGCTTCTCCAAAATGCAGATGTAAACCTGGTGTTCTGATATGACACAATAGAGACTGGTATGTCATGCAGCCTGACAATCTCTCTAATATATAGCTCAATTGCGTCAAGGTGAAAGTGGTCTTCACCGGTAAGAAATGTGCAGACTTGGTGAGTCTGTCCACAATCACCCATATCGCTGTGTAACCTCTGGGACTCCTGGGTAATCCAGCCACAAAGTCCATCGTAATGTTTTCCCATTTCCACTCGGGAATAGGGAGTGGCTGTAGCAATCCTGCCAGTTGCTGATGCTCTTGGCCTTGACCTGCTGACAAGTCAAGCTCTCGGATACGAATCGCCCAATGTCCTTATTCATCCCCGGCCACCAATAAAGAGTAAGTAAATCCCTGTACATCTTTGTACTCCCTGCGTGGATGGAGTACGTCGATGTACGAGCCTCTGCTAAAATCTCATCTCTCAACTACCCAGTACACGGCACCCACATACAGCCTCTGAAACACACGATCCCATCCTCCAATGTATACAGGCCCGGACCTCTAGCCTCATATCGCTATCTCCACTGCTGTAACTGCTCGTCAGTGGCCTTCCCATCTCTAATACGATCTCGAAGAGTCGGCTGAACTGTGAGTGCTGCTAAGCTAGGTGCACATCCTCCTGAGTAAAGCTCCAATCCAAATCTCTGTATCTCAGCCTGTAGTGGCCTCTCAACTGATAAGCATGCCACTACTGAAGTCTTACGGCTCAAAGCGTCTGCTACTACATTAGCTTTACCCGTATGGTAGCTATTGTCACAATCATAGTCCTTCACCAACTCTAGCCATCTGCGATGCCTCATTTTCAGCTCCTTCTAGGTGAAGAAGTACTTGAGGCTCTTATGGTCAGTGAAAATCTGAAACTTCTCACAGTACAAGTAGTGTCTCCAAATCTTCAGTGCGAACACTACTACTGCAAGCTCCAGATCATGCGTCGGATAATTATGCTCATAACTCTTCATCTGTCTCGACGCATATGCAATGGCTCTGCCACCCTGCATCAGAACTGTACCCAACCCTCTCAGGTAAGCATCTGTATACACCACGAACTCCTCGCGATCCACTGGCATCGCTAAAACCGGCGCTGAAGTGAGAGCCTCTTTCAACTGATCGAAGCTCCTCTAACACTCAGTGTCATGCCCCGAGACCGAGACTCATGACATCGGCAATATTAAACAATTATGAAATTTTAAAACATTAAGCCTCATAGTATAGCTCAAAACCAGTCTATTACATAACCAAAATAGTATCGTTTTTACATCTAAAATCAAAGTCTGAATAACAGAGTGCGGAAGAGAAATTACATTAACAGAAAGAAAAGCAGAATCTTCACCAGCCCCAGAACAGCTCTTGTTCCTCTTCATCAACCTGTTCTTCGTTCTTATCTGGGTGGAGAAGTAAGGGGTAAGTGTTTGGGGAAACACTCAGCAAGTGAGGGATACCATGCGAGCATACAACATATACATATAAATATACTGGATAACAGATTTCTAAACTGAGCATATACAGAACAGAGAACTTGTACAGGTAGCAGAGCGTATCGTAGAATAGGTAGCACTGATGATTAATTTGTTTCTATGGTTTACTGATCAGTCCCTAAGTTTTACTCCTCTAAGGGGTCGAGGCCATATAGTTACACCACGTAACTCAGAGAGCGGAATATTCCGTGGACCCATATTACGACAGAAATATCAGTGCTAAAACAGAGCATAATTCATACATGAGCTTGACACGAAATGGAATTGGATACAGAACGAGTGCTCGAACAGTAATTCAAAACAAAGCTTAGCATGAATAATATATATAATATTTGAAATGAATATATATAACAAAAACCCACTTATAGTAATCTGAAGCTTGATTCGTTCAAGGCACGAAATCTGATACAGCTTGTGCAGAATTTCAACGTGGAAGCCTACTGGTGTTTTACTGAAATTTTTGGAGTGAGTGTGGGTCCTTTGATGCTACAGCGAGGTATTTATAGGTGAAGGAATGGGAGTCAAAAGGGCAGCCATTAAAGACTTAATTTCCTGATTTTATGGCCATTAAAATGGCTGTTATGAGAGCATTAGTGTAGGCATTACTGGTGTTTTACTGAAATTTTTGGAGTGAGTGTGGGTCCTTTGATGCTACAGCGAGGTATTTATAGGTGAAGGAATGGGAGTCAAAAGGGCAGCCATTAAAGACTTAATTTCCTGATTTTATGGCCATTAAAATGGCTGTTATGAGAGCATTAGTGTAGGCATTGATTTGGGTCCCTTAATTGGCCATTAATCTCTCCAAATTGGAAATTACGGTTGCAAACAATCTGCTCTGTACGTGTGAAGAGCTTACTGATATTCGCGGGCCAAATCTGAATTTTCGTCTCCAAATCTGAATTTGCCAAATCTGAATTTCCTTGGTCAAAGCTGAGTTGACCGTCGAAAGCTGAGTTGACCGTCCAAAGCTGAGTTGACCAGTCATAGCTGAGTTGACTGCTGCCTATACAGAATCTGTGTTGACTGCTGATTATCCAGAATCTGAGTTGACCGACGGATCTGAGTTGACCAACGAAATCTGAGTTGACCGAGCATGATCTGAGTTGATCGAACAGGATCTGAGTTGACTGAGCAGGATCTGAGTTGCCTGAGTAGGATCTGAGTTGACTGAGTAGGATCTGAGTTGACCGACGAAATATGAGTTGACTTTCCCAGATCTGATTTATTTTAAGGTTGAATTTCTGTGTTTTCACATCCCTCCCTCCTTAAAAGAAGTTTCGTCCTCAAAACTTTGGTTACCTTCATCGTGGAAAAGGTAGGGATATTGCTTACGCATATTTTCCTCCATTTCCCACGTGTCTTCTCTTTCGGTGTGGTTGGACCATTGGTGTGAGGATTGAGAGTTTAGATTTGTGATTAATTGGTTGGATTTGGGATTAATCACGTGATTTTGAGGTTTCTGCTGAATTTTGAGCGTCGCGTTAAGTTTTTGGAAATTTCCTATCGTAGCGATTTTGGAGCAAAAATGTTAGCAGCAGGTTACTGTAGTTCCTGCTGGTGGAATTTGAAATCAGCAGGTATGGTGACGCATGAAGATCTGCTGGTTTTGATGCGAATAGAAGTTGCTGCTGGTAGACATTGCGCGTAGCGTGAGGTTGAACGAGGAAGTGACGCGTGTTAGTCAACATTTTGGAGTGTTGACTATTAATTCAGCAGATGACTATTTAGATTCAGCAGATGCGCTTGTGAAAGAGAGATCAGCAGATGGTTTGAGAGCTGCTGATAGATATGATGGCGTAGGCGTGACGTGATGTTTGCTGCTGATTGTAATTGCGTTGTATTGCTTGCTGCTGATCAGCAGATGCGCAATACTAGCGTTGAGAAGCGGCGTCGTTTGAGTTAGTGGAAACGCTGCATTTTGAGCTTTTCGTTGAGAGTTCAGCAGATGCGAAATTTCAAAGGCGTCGAGATGCGTCGTCGTTTTGAGAACTTCGCGCGATCAGCAGATGGTTTGTTTTGCTTGCGAGAGTTGTTGCCTGCTGATATTTG
>KV013348.1:0-44527 GCA_001598015.1 Dorcoceras hygrometricum
TATTCGATCTCCAAGATGTATGCATGGCTATCGGATCTATAGCGACTCTCGATTTACCAATGGTCGTTGATCTGATCGGGATATATGGATTGAAAGGACCGTACTGTACGCTAACCACGACCAACTGGTTCTTGCAGGCACTATCAGCGATACCTAGGGGATCATGGGGCGATGTTGCTAGACGCTTTACCATGATCCGATGGGCAGGTCCGGAATTGTGATTTCGGAGCCACAATGGTTGTGGGCCCACGGCTAGCTGTATCCCTGAACCATTGAGGGTCACCCAAGTACTGAATTCGAGATTCCCGCACGGATACTCAGCTCAATGTGTTGAGCACGAGAAGAGGATTTTGGGGAGTGCGACTTCCTAAAAGTCAACAGGGGTCAAACCGGGGTTTCCCGCTGTTGAGGGGCAAAACCGTCATTTTGCACTGGGTTCTGAAAAACGGTTTTTCAGATCATAGTGTTCAGTTTTGGAAACTGAATCGATCGGTCCGATCTGATCGGCGATCGGAGTGACGATGAAGTCTCGGTGGTGGAGATTAACTGAATGTTCATCCGTTGGACCCGGGCCCGTTGGGCCGGTCCAAGTCCAACACTTTAGTCTATATAATTAGACTTAACTTCAATTATAACTACAAGACAACACTATTAACCCTAACCCTAATCAATAGCCACCCCTCCTCTCTCTCAAAGAGCCGCCGCCGCCGCCGCCGCCTCTTCGCCGGAATTTGTTCCGGCCAAATTTGACGAGGAGAATCCGTCCGCGTAGATCTCTGGCATTCAGACAACGAGCGACAAAACCAGCAACATCGCTCTTCAAACCTGCCCACCAATAGTGTGGCTTCAAGGCATGGTACATCTTCCTTGCACCAGGATGGACACTATGTCTACTACAGTGAGCTTCTCTCAAGATCTCCTCCTTCAAATCAATCAGATTTGGCACTACCAACCTGCCACGAAATCTCAAACATCCATCAGACATGACAGAATAGTCTTCCAACTGTCCAGCTCGAGTCTTCAACTTCAGCTCATGGATATATGGATCTGTTCTCTGAGCTGCTCTAATATTTGTAACAATCTGTGGCTCCACTTGAAAAGAAGATACCACAACATAATCGTCACCGGGTAGAAACTCCAACCAGTAGTGTTTAGAAACTCATGAACTTTCGAAATATGTAAAGAAGAAAGCATAGAAACTTGAGCTTTTCTGCTCAATGCATCAGCAACTACATTCACTTTCCCAGGTTGATATTGTATCTCACAATCAAAATCCTTAAGCAGCTCCATCCATCTACATTGTCTCATGTTCAAATCTGACTGAGAGGAAAGATACTGAAGACTCTTGTGTCTGTATACACCACAAACTGCTCGCCATACAAATAGTGGTGCCAAATTTTCAAGGAAAAAACCACTGCTGTCAACTCCAAATCATGAACTGGGTATCAAGTCTCATGTGGTTTCAACTGACGAGAAGCATACGTAATGACTCGACCATTCTGCATCAACACACAACCCAATCCATTAAGCGAAGCATCCGAACAAAACACGAAACCTCCTGAACCCGAAGGTAACGCTAACACTGGAACTGTAGTTAGCTTCTATTTGAGCAGTTGGAAGCTGTTCTCGCATTCCTTTGTCCAAACAAATCTCTTGTACTTCTGGGTCAACTGCGTCAAGGCTTAGCTATACTAGAAAATCCCTCGATAAAGCGTCGATAATAGCTCACCAATCCCAAAAAGCTACGAATCTCTGATACATTCCTGGGATGTTCCCAGTTCACAATAGCCTCTACCTTATTGGGATCAACAGACAATCCACCGACCAAAATTACATGACCCAGAAACGCTACTCTATCCAACCAAAACTCGCATTTAGAAAACTTAGCATACAGCTGCGAGTCTCGAAGCATTTGGAGAACCAGCCTCAAATGCTCTTTATGTTGCATCGGAGTCTTCGAGTACACCAATATGTCATCGATTAACACAATCACAAACTGATTGATGAACTCTCGAAAGAATCGGTTCATCAAATACATGAAAACTGTAGGGGCATTATTCAAACCAAAAGGCATAAACAAAAACTCGTAATGCCCGTACCTAGTACAAAATGCAGTTTTCACAACATCTTGCTCTCGAATATGCAACTGATGGTACCCCGAACATAGATCAATCTTAGAATACACCGCAAACCCTGAAGCTGATCAAACAAATCATCGATCCTAGGTAAAGGGTACTTATTCTTCACGGTAGCCTTGTTCAGTTGCCATAAGTCGATGCAAATCCTCATCGAACCATCCTTATTCTTCACAAACAATATAGGATCTCCCCACGGTGACATGCTCGGTCGAATAAAACCTTTCTCCAGAAAATCACTAAGTTGTACCTTAAGCTCCCTCAACTCGGCTGGTGCTAAACGATACGGGGTTCGTGAGATAGGAGCCATACCAGGTACCAACTCAATGCTGAAGTCGATCTCTGTTCTCGGAGGAAAACCAGGAATCTCCTCTGGAAACACATCTGAGAAATCACGAGCAACGGGGATATCACTAAGCCCCACACACGGCGAAAAGGATGCGTCCAAAGCATAGATCATGAATCCAGAATTCTCCAACAACATAAGGCTAAACATGTCCATCACAGAGATCTACAGAATCTTCGATTGGGAATCGAGGCCGTAGAAATTCCACTTGTCGCCAGACTGGGGCCGAAAATGCACAACGCCATGGAAACAGTTACGGTGGCCCTAAGGCTAGACAACACGTCCATTCCCACAATGCAATCGGAATCCCACATCATTATCCGAATCAAGTTCGTTACCAACACATTCTCACCAAACCTAAGAATGCCATTCAACAAAATCTCTTGGGAGAATAGGCTCGCGCCGGCAGGAGTCGCAACAGAAATAACATCACATGAAGTAGTGGTATGCAAACCATGCTCAACCACAAATGCATCAGCTATCAACGAATGTGATGCTCCAGTATCAAACAATACACGTGCAGGAAAATCAAATACAGTACAAGTACCTGCAATCACTCCTCCTGGCGTGCTCTCTGCTTGCTCACTAGTCATGGAATTCACCTGGGCATGCTGAGGTCCTGAGAACTGAGGCTGGGAAGACTGTCCGAAATGCGAAGGACCAGGCTACTGGAACAACCTATGATGAGTCTCTCCCATACTCGGCTGTGGAACAAGAAAAGGACGACCTCTAGACGACCACCCGAACGACCCTGCGATGGGGCAGCGGTGTGCTGAGATCCAGCCAATGGACACACTCTCACAAAATTTCCATATTGCCCACAAATGTTTCAAGCACCCTGAACCCCTGTACACTGCGTTGAATGGTGTCTGCCTCCACATTGGCCAAAAAAGGTAGCCCTAGGACTATTATTACTGCTCGAACTGCCCGACCCAGAAGAACTAGAACCCTGCTTCTTCTTAAATTGATGACCACGTGGCCTAAATCTGTGGCGTCCAGATTGTTGTGCTGACTGCTGGGGCTGCTGCTGAGATGACTAGGGAAACTGGTGAGGTTGTGCCCCTGGAACATTGGGACGTATACCTTGGTCTGCTTGTGGCTGAACTCGAGACCTGCGGTTTCGCGACCCTTCCTCAATGTCCATTGCCTTGTCCACCGCGTCCGCATAACTGGTAGGTGAACTCGCCAACACCAAATAATACAGATCCTCGTTCAGTCCTTCCAAGAACCGGTTCCTCTTCGCCCTCTCTTGGCTAGACACATGAGGAACGTAGGCAACAATAGAAGAAAGCCTTCGAGCATACTCACCCACCGACATGGTTCCCTGAACCAAGTTATCAAACTCTCTCTCCCAGGCATTCACATAAGACTCCGGAACATACTCCTGACGGAACGCAGTACAGAAGCTGTCCCAAGTAATCTCTGCACCAGTCTCCTAGAGCATACGTGAAGCACCTCTCCACCATCGCTCTGCATTCTTCGTTAGCTGGAAGGCCGCCAAACTCAGTCTGCGCTCATCATCATAGTGCACTCTATCAAAAAACCCGGTAATATGCTGCAGCTAGGACTCAGCATCGGAACTACTCTTGTCACCATCGAAAGTCTGATTCATACGCTGAAACCTTGCCATGATTAGTTCCATCTCATTACACGGGCTGCCAACACATCAACCTCGTCTTCAACCTGCCTAGCACGCCTACGTATAGGAGCACTACGCTGAATGACCCTCAGATTCTGCCAGATTCTGCCTAGTAGCTCTATACCTATGTCTAGGCGGCATCTAGACAATCACTAATACAGTAAGAAATCACAACAATTATATCACATAGTCACGCACATGAAACAAGCAACAAAGTGCCTAGACTCATGTGTGATCAAAAGAATTCGAGCTTATCCCAGTTTAAGTTTTGATATCAAAAATGTCAGGCCCGGTGCACAACATAGAGATTAACCACGTAAAATACAATCGTGGAAGCATTTAAAAAGTTGCTGAAATTTTTCGCTTTGGCCTGATTAGAAAACATACTTTAAAATACAACGATGTTCAAAATATTGGTTTTACAACAACCAAAAACCAACAATATCAGATACAATAACAAATACAAGTATAGTATGACTCCCTAACAGGGTACATCCCAATACAGCAATAGAACATCACATCCTCACATGGTATTCCCCGGAGACTGCTCTACTGCCTAATATAAATAATATACATAACTGGGACACTCTATCCACCTCCCGGGACACCACCAGATGGGGCATCTCCACGACCAGCTGAGATACCTGGATAACCTGAACAACACACAGTCAAACAAAACAATCAAGCCCCATAGGGACAGGGGTCAAACCAGTACGGAGAGCAACAAAATACAGCATCCATATAGAGCAAGATATATATGCTATGGGATGCATCAGAACAGAGAGCTCAAAGGATCCAAGAGGACTGTAAACCACTGGTCAACATAACAGGAATGGTCACCGGATGTGTGAGAGAATGGGAGCTACCCACGCTTAGATCACACATGGTACCAGACACAAACAGATCAGGGATGGCCGCAACTCATGTGAGAGAAATGGGAGCTGCCCATGCGCTCAATCACACGAAATAACAACACCAGCTAGAACTGAAAGGCCATATCGCATACCCAAGCACTCAATCACACGCATCCTATCAATAAGGATTAGCTCAAAGCAGACAACAACAGATCAGAGGTTCTCCCAGCAGGCTGTTAACAAAGGCTCGCAAAGAAATGAGCAGAACAACATGACATGCATGTATGCATAATAACAGCTTGCAAGATAACATACAAAACAGATGCAATCAACGAGGCAGGAATAACAGAATACACACTGCTCAACATAACAGCACACGCTTATTTATACACAGTTCCATCTCAAAGCTGTAATTATAAGCTCACATCCGTACCTTCACTTCTGAGCTACAATTACCACAATCGAGGTCCCACCACTCAGATCTAAAATATGATAAGCCAAAGAACAACAACCAGCTCAAGGACGATAGCACGGAACTACGAACTGGGAGCCACCAGCTCAACCCAGCTCTATCATACCTTTCTAGCACAACAACTAGCTCTAAACAAAGCACAAGGTAGAATCTGACACTTACTCAAAGCGTTACCTGAACAGAAGAACAAATCTGCTCGAAATCTAACAGACTACACAAGGTAGCTCTTTTCGCGATCCTCTTCGAGCTAACCCAAGTCTTCGAAAGAGGTATAAGAAGAGATGTCTTGGCAAGAGGAGTCCAGCGCTACCACTCTTGCTTCAATTGGAGTTGTCTACCACCGGCAATCAAAGAAGATAAGGTTCGGTGAATAGTAACTAGGGTATCACTACAGAATAGAGTTCGATGTCGGGAGGAGATATATTTTCTAAGTGTTGGGAAATAATTGCGAGACCACAGTCAAAGTACTCTATAAATACAACTAAAGTCTCCCAAATCTGATGAACAGTAACCACCAACAATACTGGCTCAAAGCTGATACCCACTCAGATCTGAGTACTACTCCAGATCTAAACTCTACGCCAAAACAAATTTGGGATTCCTCCAAACGACGTCGCACAAAAGTCCACTCTCTCAACTTGACACGTCATCCCAATAACACCAAATCTGCTATCGCTAAACGGCGTCGCATCGCAATCCAGATCTGGACGACCAGATCTCACACCAGTACTGACCAGCGTTCACTGATAACCAACATCTCACTGCCTTCCGATCTAGACAATCCGAAACCGGTCCACACCAAACCCTCGAACCAGGCAGGTTCACACAACGTTAACAACTTATACATCTCAAATCTAGTTTCTACCAACGACGTCGCTTCGCTACCCACGCATGATATTCAACTAGCGCACCCAGAGTGGCCTGCGACCACCAGAGTTGACCGCCAACGTAGAGTACCGTCAACCAACGCCAAAGCCTAATTCACCAACCAGTACTTCTCAACTCCCCAAATCTGACTACTACTACACAGAACTCTACAACTTTCCAAAATTGATTCCAATACACAAATATAAAGACCCGATACGCTCACCAAGCATACCAGCTCAAAGCTAATCCATCTTAGATCTGTTCACACCAGATATGGTCTATACCAAACCCGATTAATTAACTTAATTAATCCAATAATCTTTTGGGTCTCACAACCATCAAGCCGCTTGATATAGGCCTTGGAAACACATTAGGGCTACAACATCACAGCACGCGCGGTGCACCTCATCGCACGTTGCCCGCCTTGCTGCGGCCGTGCTCAAATTTCAAAAATTTTAGGCTTTGATGCGATTCGTTATAACCGATCCGAGCCTTTCAATCCGGGTGCTCTAATAACAAAATAAGCACGTAATTAACAAATAATTTGGAAGATTAAAAAATCCGGTCTTAAAGATTAGGCCTTAAACCTTCCAAAAATTTGTTTCGCTTCGCCCTCTCCTGCCTATAAATGTGGGGAACATAGGAGAGAAGGGAAAAAAACTGCCTAGCATACTCAGCCACCTTCAGAATCCATTGCATGAAGTTATTATACTCTCGTTCCTTGACGTTGTAGTACGTTTCTAGAATGTACTCTTGACAAAAGGCGGCATAGAAGCTCTCCCAAGAGATCACCACACCCATCTCTCCTATAGCTCGTGAAGCACCCTTCCATGAGTTCTACGCATGCTCTCTCAAGTGGAATATGGCCTAGCTCAGTCTCCTCTATTCATCATAATGCACTCTGTCAAACAGTCCTTCTATGGCTCCAACTATACTTCGGCCACCAAATCGCCCTCAGCACCAAAAAACGTACGGGGATTCATCCACTGGAACCTAGCTAAGACTAGCTCCATCTCATAAATCTTTCAGGTTAGATGCTCCAGCTCCGCATCCGCCTGTCTAGCGCGATGATGCAAAGGGACACTCGGCTTAGAAACCACTATCAAGAGCTCTGTATTCCCCTACCATCTACCTAGCATCTCTTCCTCTCCTCCTCGGCAAGCATATACGAGACACGAAAAAGGTAAACTGCCAGGCCCGGTGCGCTAATACATCAATTCGTCACAATTATGCGGAAGCAGCATAAAAATATGGGCTAAAAATTTTCGAATATGGGCCTGATCCAATATCATTCAAAATACATTCATATTCAAAATAAGAGTTTAAATCAAAACTCAAACAACATACAATAAAACAAGTAGTCAATCAACTACAGATTCCCCAATTAAATAAAGGCACAGGACATCCCCTGGCTCAATATATATATATATCAATACAACTGGGACTAAAATCAAAAGGGGATCGACCAGATGAAGCTCCACTCTGTCCAGCCTGGTTATCAGAAGAACCTATAATGGCCAACGCCGACCAAAATAGCCCAAAACAGGGAAAATAAATGATGTCAAACCTCAGTACGAAGAGCACAATAAAAGCATCTATCATATCAGACAATGCAATATCTCAGTCGTGCAATGCATGAAAAGGGCTACCAAGAATCATCGGTAGACAAGGCACAACGACTCAGCTGTGCAGATCTCATCAATCATCATCATCTTGTGATCTTCAGGTACGACGACTCAGCTGACCATCACAAGGCAGTGGTATTCAGGCACGACAACTCAGCCGACCACCACATCAAAAGCAGCGTTGGACCTTTCAGGCGCGACGAATCAGACGGCCGATCACAACATGCAAAGGAACTCAGTTCTTAAAGGAATCAGTCTCAATATGTATGCGTGAATGCACATTAGACTCATGCTTAAAATTATATATATATTTCACGCACAAACAGATATGAGCACAGAATCATCATACAATCAACATAAAGCACAACAGCTAATACACGAAAGAAATATCCCAAAGCTTATAACAAAGCTGCTAATTATAGCTCAATTCGTACCTCAATTCAGCATCTACCTCAACAGATCTTACAAAAACAAGGGCACAACAACCAGCACAAGTCTACTGCCTTAGCAGCTTCACGAAGAACTCAACAGAATCCACTACCAACTCAAATCTGAACTCATACAGCTTAAATTCTAAAGCCTCGTAGCTTACTCAGCTACCTCAACTCTACAGAGCAACACTCAGCTCTCAACAGCTTAAAATGGAAAGAAATCACTTACCCAAAACTGCTAAAGAACAGAAGAACTATGGGTTAATAATCGCGAAGATATACGAACACTGCAACAACCTCGCGTTCCTCAAATCTGGCGACTCCAGTCTCCAAAATGGTATCAATCGAACGCTCTAGAGAAGACGAGCTGAGCGCTACCAATCTTGCTCCAAACGGCGGCATAAAACAACGGCAAATCGATGGCAAAAAGGGTTCGGATGAACAGTACCATCGAGGGTTAACGGGGATGAAGATAAGAAATATTGGGTTCGAAAATACTCTAAGTGCTGATCGACACTTAATTTAAATTCCTAAAGTCCAAGCTACAGTGAAAGTCAATCACCGAAAAAATTTCAGATCCCATCGGCTAAGACAGAAATCCCTCAAAGCTGTTCACTCCCGCTAAACAGATTCCACTCACTAGCGTCAAATCTGAAAACACGATACGACATCGCATTACCTCTAGAAATGCCATATCTGACTAGCACCTCAATGACAGAGTTCGTTCCCTGCTCGCGGCAATTCACGCAAACTAGGGACAGATGTGAACATCCAGATTTCACTCAAATCTGAAATTCTGAAAATCACCAAATCCTCACATCTGAAAACCCTATAATCAGAAACTCAATTAACTAATCCCGATCCAAATCTGATTAGCTAATAAATCGTACTTAACAATTTATAGTCCTCACATAAACACATAGCTAGATAATACACGTAATCAAGCACACACAAGAGAACAAAATTTGTGCCTAGACTCAAGTGTGATAGAAAAAAATCGAGCTTCTCCCTATTTATGCTTTGATACCAAAATGTCAGGACGGTGCTCTAATAACAAAATAAGCATGTAATCAACAAATAATGTGGAAGCTTAAAAAAAGCTGGTTAAAATTTTTCTTTGGCCTGAATTAAAAATACACTTCAAAGTATGCGAATACTCAAATATAGATTTTTAGAGAAAATTCATACGAAAAACAACATACACATGAAGTTCAACAATAACCACAACTACACAGGGGCCTCCTCTTGTATTGACTCAGGAGAACATATATATGTTGAACAATAACTAGGACACACGATCGAAACCTATGGGGATCCACTAGATGAAGCACCACATGGTCCAGCTGATCTACTTGAAAAATATACAACGGTCACCACACGACCAAACCATTCCCAAGGGAAAAAGTAAAGAGGTCAGACCTCAATACGTAGATCATAATAAATACAGATATGCAGTACGAAAGAAATATGAAACATGTAATGCAAAGCATTCTCGGGTATCGAATCGGGTACCACAAATTATCATAGGTTGTTGGATCTGTGTTTACAGATCAGAATCTGAAGTTTTTGATTAACACAAAATCTATTGTTATTATACTAACGTGTTAGGATAAATTTTATAGTTTTGGTGATAACAAAATAGAACAAGTCAAATCTGGTGTTGACAATAGGTAAGGAGGAACCAGTCGACATGATCATAGTTTATATTCAGACGCAAGGAACAGTGTATCAAGACGCAAGCATTTGTACTAGAAACGATGGCGTTTTGAAGTAAATCAACCAGACGAGAGCTACAGTAGTTGGTTTGCATCCAGTCGCAGTGATCAGCAGTTTTCAATCCAGACGCAGTGAACAGTTGTTTATATTCAGACGCAGCAACAGTGAAGTATATAAACAGTCGAGAGTTTAACAAATGATGTCATATGGATGAGTTAAAGCGTCATCGTTTTAAATAACAGTCGCAAGATAATATTGGTAATCCAGACGCAAGGATTCAAATAGTAGCATGTGCAAACGACAACGTTTAAATTAGTTGTAGCGACACCGTATTGAAACCAGACGCAAGCTACAGTGGTGCTATATCCAGACGAGAGCTACAGGGCTTTATTCAACCAGTCGTTGGATCATATAAAGAACCAGGTGCTGGAAAATCACACGTGGAAAACCAGTCGACGCATACAAGTATTTGAAACCACGTTGAAGGAAATTGGATCTGGTTATCAAAGTAATTTCAGGCGCAAGCTCAAATTGTTTCAAATTTGATCGTATACTCAATTGGAAAAGATCAATGGGCATAACAGAATTGTACAAATTGCCTGGAATTAAGGGGACAAGATTGGTACTATTTTTGGATGAATAGTACACATTGACAGAGGTCGTTACAACGGGATTGCTCATATATGGAAATAATTCTCGTATCCCTGATATAACGCATTTTACCTTGTAGTGGAGCAGGATTGACGGCGTTCTACTGTCAGAAATTCAAAAAGGATTTGTTGCCTTATCTGGATTTATCGACCGTTGAATGAAGGATATAAATAGCAGACTCTTTGAATTGAAGAAGATCTCTCTTGCTATTGCTATTACTGAAATGCTGTCAAAATACTCCCAGAGCTATCTACTTGTTGAAATATTCAAAAGCTCAAAGGCTCGAAGAACCTAACAGTTGATCTTCATTGAAATACCTTCGAGTCAATCTTCTGGTTACATTGTTGTAATCGAGTTTCATTGTTGAAACCAGAAGATTTTTACAGTCTCATATACGTGTATTCATTGTATATCTTTTGATTGAGTCTGTAACGAACTGGCTTTGTGAAGCAGTTCGAAAATACTGTTAAGGGTTGTAAACCAGCAGTGAAGTCTGCGTGGAGTGTTGTGGAGTACTAGGAGTTCTCATAGCTGCTGGCTTTGGGATCGGGTGTTTGTAGAAGGCCTACTTGCATCAAATCTTCCAGTGATACCTTCCGAGGAGTAAGAAGGGAGACGTAGGACATTGAAGTCCGAACTTCCAGAAACAAATCCTGAACTCTATCTTTTACATTACGCACGATCATATTATTTGTGTTTATTTACTGTTCACAAACTAATCAGCCAAAAAGAGTTTTGAAATAGAAAAATCGAAGGAGTTCATTCAACCCCCCTCCCCCCCCTTCTGAACTCCTATTTACTTTGTGATCCTATTTCTGGGACCAACAATTGGTATCAGAGCAGGTTGTTCTTGAACGAGAACTAATTTCAAAACTCATGTGCTATGTTTTTAATGTTTTTAACTGTTTTGAGAAGCTTGTTTATGAAGGCCAGTTAATCTATTTTAATATAGAACCGGTTTTCTACTGATGAACTGTCACGGGATGCGCGAGTCCCGTGCAGATGCCAAGCTTCTATTTTCGTTGTGCTGTAAGATCCTTGGAGCGAGGCTCGGTGACAAGCACATGGGACGAAATAGAAGTATGAAAATCTGAACTGTTCTCTGTTTACTGGCTCTGCATACATAAGTAACTCAGTAGCACATTGTTATTTGAAACAATATTTCGATGCTCTGATGTGTTTTTAAAATGTTCTGTTTTGCGGATTTTCAACTGGTGCCATGATTTGAGCTCATGTTATAAAAGACAGGGAGAGTGGCGTCACTGTCTTTAGTTAATTTGAGCAATGCATCGAGTTTCTTTTTCAAAACTCATATACTGTTGCATACGGTGCTTCCCAAAGCTGGTTTTGTTTTTCAAATTTAAAACTCCTGCTGTTACGTTGTTTTTGTTGTAACAGTGTAGGGAGAGTTTTGTTTTAAATATCGGGAAGACCAGCAGTTCGATCTCTTTTTGATTCCCACAAAAAGGGAGAGAATTGTTAGAACATGCATCGTTAATTCCACTTAAGTGTACAAATTTCAGATCGAAGAAGAAGATCAGCAGTAGCAGTAATCTGTCCGGTCGTGGTTTGAAAGATTAAGTTCAGCAGTTGGTTTGGTTTATCATTGTAATCGGCAGCTGGATTAGCAATGGAGACGTCCAAAGTTAAGTCAGGTGTTCGAAATCAGACGGAGGCCAAGTTGAACCAGCTGGAGCATAGTGAACCAGCTGGAACGATAATAACCAGCTGCAAGCGCTAAAGAAAAGATGAACCAGCTGGAACAGGAACTGTGAAGTCTGCTGAAGAAGTATCGAAGAAGAACAATTCAGCAGTGAGCTACAGTGTTCAGAAGTAGAAGAAATCAGCTGTTGGATTGAAGCGAAAAGAAATCGAGAATCAGCAGTGATGACGTCAGCATATATTCAATAGAAAGCAATGAGCAGCAAGGATGACGTAATAACAAATCAGCAGTTGAAAATAAGCGCAAGATCTGGAATCAGCGATGATGACATCAGCAGTGATGTCATCACTATCAGCAGATGAAGAAAGCAGCTGGAGCGCTAAGCATAGATGATGTCATCAGCAGTGACATCACAATCAGCAGGAAGCTATCAGCAGTTTTGAAGAAAAGCGCAAGAGATGAAGAGACGTCGTACAAGAAGTATCCAGTCGAAGTACAACCAGCTGTTGGTGTTTGAAGTTGGCGATAGCAAAACGATGTCGTTTACATAAGTTGATACGACAGCGTTTTGCCTTCGTAAGATTCAGCAGATGGTTTTGCGCTAAGAACCAGCAGGTAGCTGGTACATCCAGACGAGAGCTACAGCGATATAATCAACCAGTCGAGGATGCATAGCAAACGATGTCGTTTGAATAAGTTGATACGACATCGTTTGATCTAACCAGTCGTTGGGAAATCCAGTCGCAAGCATTTCACGACCAACGACTGGACAACCAGCTGCAAGCTCATCCAGACGCAATCAACAGTACATTCAGACGAGAGCTACAGTAGACCAGTTGTTGATTTGCATCCAGTCGCAAGCTGAGGTACCAGTCGCAAAGATCCAGACGCAACGATAATTTCAGCAGCAGCGCAAAGAAGAGTGAAGTCTGGACAGTTGCGAAGAAGAAATGACACTCAGCTGTTGGGACGCAATCAACGCTCAAGATGGAGGAATCAATGGCTGAGATTAAGTCGTGCAAATTGCCTGGAATTAAGGGAACAAGATTTGTACTATTCTGGGAAATAGTACAAATTACAGAGGAGCGTTGCACGTATTTGTAAAGACGACAATTTGGCCTTGACAAGCACAGAAGAGATTTGAATTGACTGTCTAACGGCCATATTCGAACGGAGGGTATTTATACGAGAAGAGTTGAAGGAAGAAGATTGACGAGATGATTGTTGTTGCACAGAAAAGAGAAAATCAAAAGGAGACAACAACGAAAGGGAAGAACACAGGAAGATGAAGCAGTCGACAATCATTCTAGAGAGGAGCTTATTGTAGTGTCATACAAGTGCTGCTTGTGTGGGTGGGTGTTTGCAGATGTTCTGTAAATAGCAAAGTCTTCTAGTGGATCCTTCCGAGGTGGAAGAAGGGTAGATGTAGGACATTGAGGTCCGAACTTCCAGAAACAAATCTTGTGTATCGTGTTATTTAAGCTTTCAGCACTCGCATTATTTTAGCACGCATAACACACGTTTACAGTTCAGCACTTGCATTTTATACTTAGCATCGCATATAGTTCAGCACACATGCACTTGCACAGTTTCGAACAGATTTGTGTTGCACCTAAATCTGTTTGAATTGTTTTAAAATATTAGGATTCAGTTCTGGTATTTTCCGCATGATTTTTAAATCATACCAGATCTGTCACCGGTGCTATTGATTCTTTAAGTGTTCAAGAACAAGAGGTATTGCACCTCCAGTTTTAAGTAGCAGCGCGTAAATTGTTTTTAATGTCTTTTAAACAGCGGCTGCTGATGTTTCCTTTGAAAAACAGGGACCAACATAACGGTTTATGTGCGATGTTCTGTGCACTTGATTGAGAAGACAGAGAAATATCCAAACTTGAACAGTAAGGGGACGCCAAATGTCAGGCCTCGTACACAACACAGAGCTAAATCACGTAAAACATAGCGGAAGAACTTTAAAAAGTGGCTAAAATTTTTTCGCTTTTGGCCTGACGAAGAAAACATAATTTTAAAATACCACAATACATTAAAATATCCCAGTTTAATAAAAACATGCAAGGCTAACAGCCATGATATGACAGTATAGCATTTAACAAGTACCAACCAGCTAATACAACAACAGAAAACACAAAGCACAGGACACTCCCTGGCTAATAGAACTGATACATATATGCTATACGCTAGCTACCGCACTCTAATCTCCCTGCTGGGATTTGTTAGCCACCATGCGTCGAGTGGTTAACTACCACAGTTCATTGGTGAGGCAACGGCAGGTTGAGTTGTTTGATGCATCTGGTATTAGGGTGGAGTGTCAAGGCGAGTGGCTCATTACCACACTTTGAACTCACCCCGTGGACACTGATTTGTTGCTGATCTCTTGCAGCTATGTTTTAGTTCCTTGGCTCCCTGTTTGGTCGTAGCCTTCAGCTGTTATCCGGTGTCTCATGCATAGCATCTGCATTTTATCTTATGAATTTCCTTTAGCTGTTTCAGTTGCTCTCCGTACTGGGGTTTGACCCCATGTCTCTCTGGGGCTTGATTTGTTTTCTTGTTTGTATTGTTTTCAGGAAACCCAGGTTTTACAGCTGGTAGTGGTTTTAACCAAGCTGGTGGTGCCCCAGGAGGTGGTTAGCGTGTCCCAGTTGCGTATAGCATATTTATAGTATCAGTACAGTTAGCCAAGGGATGCCCTGTGCTTTGTTGATGTATTCAGTAGTTGGAGTCTGATACATGTTGATGTTGTTGTATTGCTATACTGTGTTGTTGTGGCTTGTCTCCGCGTTTGGTTGTTTTTATAAACTGGGATATATTTCGAGTATCGCATTATTTTAAATTATATTGTTTTAACCGTCATGCCAAAAGCGAAAATTTTACCCGCTTTTTAGTAGCTTCCGCATGTGTTTGCGTGTTTTATCTCTGATATGAGCACGAGGCCTGACATTTTTGTTATCAGAGTTTAAGCTGGGATAAGCTCGATTTCTTTGATCACACTTGAGTCTAGGCACAGTGTTGCGTGTTGCATGTTCTTGACTATGTGATTACGTGCTGCATATTTTTGTGCTATATGCTATCACTTGATTCTAGGCACAGTGTTGCGTGTTGCATGTTCTTGACTATGTGATTACGTGCTGCATATTTTTGTGCTATATGCTATCTATGCCGTATCTTTTCTGTTTTTCTTGATCCTGTTGAGTGTTTTCGTAGATGCCGCCTAGACGTCGTGGTAGAGGTAGGGGCAGTTTGAGGAATCGGCAGGACAGAATGAGGATCGGCGTAGCGCTCCTACTCGCTCTAGTAGTAGGCATGATGAGGAGGAGGAAGTTGGGGACTTGCCTCCCCCGGTGGAGCATATGGATGTTGTTATAGCACGGTTTCAGCGGATGAACCCTCCAATCTTTAATGGTGATGAGTCCAGTGAGGATGCGGACTCGTGGCTCAGGAATATCATTGGTCTTTTTGATCGGATGTAGTATTATGATGATCTTCGGCTGAGTTTGGCGACCCTCTTTCTTAGGAAGGCTGCAGAGCGCTGGTGGCGAGGTGCTTCGAGTACCTTGTTGGAGACCGGTGTTGGGATCTCTTGGGACAGTTTTTGCGTGACCCTCCGGCAATAGTACGTGCCCGAGTCTTATGTGAACGCCCGGGAGCGGGAGTTCGACCATCTGGAGAAGGGTTCCATGACTGTTCGGGAGTATGCTAGGAAATTTTCTTCTCTGTTGGCGTACGTTCCCCATGTTTCTGGTCGGGAGAGGGACAAGCGGACTAGATTTCTTGAGGGCTTGAATGAAGAGTTGTATCAGATGGTGTTGACCAGTAAGCCCAAGACCTATGCTGAGGCGGTGGATAGTGCCATCGACATTGAGGAAGGTTTGCGTAGCCGTCGTGCTCGCAGACAGCAGGTAGCGCAGGGTGGTCGTCCTGCTATTCAGGGATCACAGTCTTCACAGTCCTCCCAGTCAGCCTGTCAGCCCCAGCAGCATCAGCAGCAGGTGGCTCAACAGTCTGGCCGTCAGAGGTTTCAACCCCACGGTCAGCATTTCAAGAAGAAGTCGGGTTCTGGCTCTTCTGGTTCGGGCAGCTCGAGTAGCAGTTGTTCTCGGGCTGATTTTTGTGGTTTTTGCGGTGGAAAGAATCCGTCCACACAGTGTGTTGGTGTGCAGTGTTCCTGCAACCTTTGTGGACAGTACGGGTATTTTGCTAGAGTGTGTCCGTCAGCTGTATCTCAGCAGACCGTGGCCCAGCCTCAGGGTCGTGGAGGTCAGTCCAGGGGTCGTTGGGTTAGACTCAGTTTAGGCCGTTTCAGCAGCCTGGTCCGTCGCGGTTCGGACAGTCGTCTCAGCCTTTCTTCTCTGGACCCCAGCATGCTCAGGTTAACGCCATTACGAGGGAGCAGGCCGAGGAGACACCGAGCCGGGTGATTGGAGGTACATGTCTTGTCTTTGACTATCCTGCACGTGTGTTGTTTGACACCGGTGCATCGCATTCGTTTATTTCTGATTCTTTTTTTGTTGAGCATGGTCTGTGTACCATCCATTTGCGCGATGCCGTTTCTGTTTCTACCCCTGGAGGTGTGAGCTTGTTCTCCCAGGAGGTTTTGTTGGATGGAGTGTTGAGTTTTGGTGAGAATTTGTTGGTGGCGAGCTTGATCCGTTTGATGCTTTGGGATTTCGATTGCATAGTTGGGATGGATGTGCTGTCCAAATATAGGGCCTCCATGGACTGTTTCCATGGGATTGTGCGCTTTAGGCCTTGTTTCCGGAGGAGATTCCTGGTTTTCCTCCGAGGCGGGAAATAGACTTCAGCATAGAGCTGGTGCCTGGCACAGCTCCAATTTCGCGTGCCCCTTATCGTCTAGCCCCTGCGGAGTTGAGAGAACTCAAGGTGCAGTTAGATGATTTGCTGGAGAAAGGTCTTATTCGTCCTATTATGTCACCGTGGGGAGCACCCATTTTATTTGTGAAGAAGAAGGATGGATCAATGCGGATGTGCATTGATTTTCGCCAACTGAACAAAGCCACTGTCAAGAACAAGTACCCTTTGCCAAGAATCGATGATCTGTTTGATCAGTTGCAAGGTTCTGCGGTATATTCAAAGATTGATCTTCATTCAGGGTACCATCAGCTGAGAGTGAGAGATCAAGATGTCGCGAAGACTGCTTTTCCTACGAGGTACGAGAATTATGAGTTTTTGGTTATGCCGTTCGGATTGACTAATGCCCCTGCAGTCTTTATGGATTTGATGAACCGAGTTTTCCGCGAGTTTATTGATCAGTTTGTGATCGTGTTCATCGACGACATCTTAGTCTATTCAAAGACTCCATTGGAGCACAAGGAGCATTTGTGTATTGTACTTCAGACGCTGAGAGACCAGCAGTTGTATGCAAAGTTTTCCAAGTGTGAGTTTTGGTTGGATCGCGTCGTATTCTTGGGACATGTGATTTCAGCCGAGGGGATTTCGGTGGATCCCAGTAAGGTTGATGCTGTTCTGAACTGGGAGCGTCCCAGGAATGTTTCCGAGATTCATAGTTTCTTGGGTCTGGCTGGCTATTATCGTCGCTTCATTGAGGGATTCTCTAGTATAGCAAAGCCGATGACTCAATTGACTCAGAAGGACAAGCGTTTTGTTTGGACTGAGCAGTGTGAGAATTCTTTTCAACTGCTTAAAGAGAAACTGACTACTACGCCTGTGTTGGCTCTGCCGTCTGGAACAGGTGGGTTCGTTGTTTGTTCCGACGCTTCGCTAAATGGATTGGGTTGTGTTTTAATGCAGAATGGTCGAGTCATTGCGTATGACTTGTGGCAGTTGAAACCGCACGAGACTCGTTATCCGGTCCATGATTTGGAGTTAGCAGCTGTGGTCTTTGCGTTGAAGATCTGGCGTCACTACCTGTATGGCGAGCAGTTTGTGGTGTACTCCGACCACAAAAGTTTGCAGTATTTGTTTTCGCAGCCCGATTTGAACATGAGACAACGTCGTTGGATGGAGATGCTAAACGACTTTGATTGTGAGATTAAGTACCAGCATGGGAAGTCGAACGTAGTGGCCGATTCTTTGAGCAGGAAGGCTAGTGAGATGCTTGCGTCGTTGTACATCTCTAAGGATCAAGAGCATCTTAACTCTACGGGTTGGATATTTTACCCGGCTGAGGATTGCGTTGTGGTTTCATCGTTCCAAGTGGAGCCACAGGTTGTTTCGAGTATTCGAGCAGCTCAAAGGACTGATCCGTCTATCCATGATTTGAAGTTAAAGGTCAGGGCGGGCGAACTTGAAGATTATTCTTTCTCTTCCGATGGTTGTTTGCATTTTCGGGGCAGGTTGGTTGTGCCCAATTTGATTGATTTGAAGGAGGAGATCCTTCGGGAAGCGCACTGTAGCAGACATAGTGTTCATCCTGGTGCACGGAAGATGTACCATGCTTTGAACTGTCAGATGGTTAAGGCCGAGAGGATGAGACCCGGTGGTCTGTTGCAGAGTTTGGAAGTGCCCCAATGGAATTGCGAGCACATAGCTATGGATTTCATGACGCATCTGCCTCGTTCCAACAGAGGATGCGATGCTATTTGGGTGGTTATAGACCGAATGTCGAAGTCTGCACATTTTATTCCCTATGGGTAGTTGGCAAGACGCGTTGTCTTTGGTTGAGTTTTCTTACAACAACAGCTACCAAGTGACGATTGGCATGGCGCCTTTTGAGGCTTTGTATGTCAGAAAGTGCAGATCGCCGGTATGTTGGGAAGAAGTGGAGGAGAAGCAGCTATATGCCCCTGACTTTTTTCAACAAATGAAAGATCATGTGGATCTTATTAGACAGCGGATGAAAGCTGCTCAGGATCGCCAAGCCAGTTATGCGAATAAGAGGCGTCGACCTCTTGAGTTTCAGGTTGGTGATCATGTATTTCTCAAGGTTTCTCCGTTTCGCAGTGTCATGCGCTTTGGACACAAGGGAAAGTTAGCCCCTCGTTATGGCGGACCGTATGAGATTGTTGAGAGGATTGGTCCTTTAGCGTATAGGCTGTTGTTGCCTCCAGAGTTGTCTTCTCTTCATAACGTCTTTCATGTTTCCATGTTGAGGAAGTATGAACCAGATCCGTCTCATGTGCATAGAACTAACGACGTTGAGCTAGATCAGTCGTTGAGCTATCAGGAATACCCCTTGCAGATCCTTGGCAGAAAAGAGAAACGGCTGAGAAATAAGACCATTTCGTTGGTAATGGTGCAGTGGAGCAAACATGGTTAGGAAGAAGCTACTTGGGAGCTGGAAGAAAAGATGCAGCGCGACTGGCCGCATCTGTTTGAGTAGCTGTTGAGCTAAATTTCCAGTATTTTGTAGCCTTTGGTTGTATTTCTTCCCTAGTTGTTGTAAATTGTTTGCTCAGTAATCTTGAACTCTTGGCTTGTGTTAGGCAGAGTTCTGTTGTGTATCTTGATGTTTAGTTGTATTTCCAGATTGTTGTTTGATTTCGGGGACGAAATCCTTTTTAGTGGGGGAGAAATGTGAGACCTGAATTGGTGTAAAGGATTAATTGTTGAATTAATCGAGCTTTAGGTGAATTCTGGTGGTTCAGATTTCATTTCGAATGTTTGGGTTGCATTTTCGAGTTGAGAATAGCATTTGGACCAATTCTGGAAAGTTTGAGATTTTCGAATTTTGGTGAAATTTAGTAGCAGATCTGATGACGTCAGCATCGCGTATTTGTGTAGTGGGGATGACGCAAGCGTTGCTGCTCGAGAGATCTGTTTGATTTTGGTGAGATCTGTAAGCAGCTTTGATGACGTCAGCAAGATTCAACCAAAAGAATCAAAGGTGATCAAAGTAGGACGCAAAACCTTGTATGACTTCCCCATTTCCTTCACAATCCTTGATTGTTTAGTTGGAAATTTGCTATTTTATTTTCTTAAATAGTTTACTTCATTTCGTAGCAGATATAATCAACAACCCCTTCTCACTTCACACATGCAATTAAATTGTGCAAGCATTTTGAATTGGTGTATGTTAATTTTACTATGGAAAGTCACGATCAACAAAAAATGAAAGAAACTCACTTTGCGCATTTTGTTGAGTTCTTGACTTAGCCTTCCAGCAACAATTGCACAATACCAAATCTTGGTATCATTTCCAGCACGTGAATAGCCACGAGAATCACAACCCAACTCCATGGCAGTAATATTTCTTAGCTGGGGAAGCACTGAAAGTACAAAGCAAGAAATTTATGCACGAGAAATTTTGCTATGCAAGTGAATCAGAACTACACACAAAAAAGTGTATTCCACAAGATCTATGTTCACAACCTCTTTTCAGCAGGTTCCCGTCATTGTCGGCCATTGTTAGATACGTTCGAGGTAGCGTTGGACTCTTCTTGCGAAGCTCTATCATTCCATACCACCTTGGGAGGCTGCGATTGGCTAGTTGAGGAACGCGAAGTTGCTGCTCGGTTGTGCGTGGTGTCGTACAGGTAGAACTACGTTAGTTTCGTGATGAGATATGTTCCTAGCCTTGAATTGAGCTCCCTGTTGAGTTGTGTTGTTGAGATTAGTCGCTGGTTTGGTTGAGCGTAGCTTCCAGCCATGAGCTTCTGTAATTGGCCGTGAATTTCCTGTTAGCTTATGTTTAGCAGGTTGCTATCCAGATCTCTCGGACCCTGTTTGTAGTCATTGTTACACAGGAGGTTAAAGGTACGGATTTGAGCTTGATGTAGCTGGGGAATTTGCGTGAGATTGAATGCTAGATGGCTGTTGTGCATTGCCGTGGATGTGGATGTGTGCATATGTGATTGTTGTTGATTTTAGCTGCTATGTTTATGCATACACGCATTATCCATATTGCATTCATATTCTGTTGCAGCCATTGCTTTGTATTCCGTTGTATTGCTGTTGTTTCTTACCAGGATGCGAGGGCGAGCGGCAATACCGCACTCTCATCTCCCTACTGGGATTTGTTAGCCACCATGCGCCGAGTGGTTAACTACCACAGTTCATGGGCGAGGCAACGGCAGGTTGAGTTGTTTGATGCATCTGGTATTTG
This sequence comes from Dorcoceras hygrometricum, assembly GCA_001598015.1. Classification (NCBI taxonomy): domain Eukaryota; kingdom Viridiplantae; phylum Streptophyta; class Magnoliopsida; order Lamiales; family Gesneriaceae; genus Dorcoceras; species Dorcoceras hygrometricum. Next base: position 21,437 of record KV013348.1, read on the forward strand.
GATGGAGTGTCACGGCGAGTGGCTCATTACACACTTTGAACTCACCCCGTGGCCACTGATTTGTTGTTAATCTCTTGGAGCTATGTTTGAGTTCCTTGGCTCCCTGTTCAGTCGTAGCCTTCAGCTGTTATCCGGTGTCTCATGCATAGCATCTGCATTTTATCTTATGCATTTCCTTTAGCTGTTTCAGTTGCTCTCCGTACTGGGGTTTGACCCCATGTCCCTCTGGGGCTTGGTTTGTTTTCTTGTTTGTATTGTTTTCAAGAAACCCAGGTTTTATAGCTGGTCGTGGTTTTAACCCAGCTGGTGGTGCCCCAGAAGGTGGTTAGCGTGTCCCAGTTGCGTATAGCATATTTATATGTATCAGTACAGTTAGCCAGAGGATGCCCTGTGCTTTGTTGATGTATTCAGTAGTTGGAGTCTGATACATTTTGTTATTGTTGTATTGCTATACTGTGTTGTTGTGGCTTGTCGCCGCGTCTGGTCGTTTTTATAAATTGGGATATATTTTGAGTATCGCATTATTTTAAATTATAATTTTTTAAACCGTCAGGCCAAAAGCAAAAATTTTACCCGCTTTTTAGTAGCTTCCGCATGTGTTTGTGTGTTTTATCTCTGATATGAGCATGTGGCCTGACAGCCCAGCCCTCAAAAATCATTGTTACCTGCAACCATGAAAGCTAGTGAGAATAGGGGCTCAGCAGGTGACTCTAATGATGCCCGCTCTACACATCCGCTCAGAATCTCATCCTTAGCCATCCAGTGCGAACACTGGAACCCGCTTGGAGAAATTTGAATATATTAGCAATGCTTACCAACTAGAACAACGATCTAACCATATTAACTTCGCATATCTGCTCAGAACCACATCCTAACATTCAACACAAACTACTTTCTGGAATCAAAATATAGAACTCTACTAGAAGGTGCGGACGTACAACAAGTCGTTTTGAAAAATACGATATCTCACTGTCGCAAGATTTTCTGACAAAATTCTTGAAAACATTTTCGAAACCTCTCAACAAATGCGAAAACTATAATCATTGCTCATAACTCTGAATAATTGCAACAGAAAGCAAACAATATATGCAGAAACAAATATCAATAATACGATTTCACAGTTGTATCAAGAAACAGAGTATACTTGCCTGTGCTAGTTGACGGGTTACAAGGAAACAGCTCCGGCTTCGAATTCTTCCATATTCACGATCGAGAGTAAACTTTTGAGAAATATTTTGATTTCTCTATGGTATAGGCAACACTATAACCTCTATCCAAAGATAATAGCCTGGTATAGCAAGCGTTGCCCTGTACAAACGTCAATCAGCAATAATTTTGTGTAACGGAAAGGTTAAGCGTGCTGTCAGCATTTAATGAAGGCTTTAAGCGTTCCGTTTTCAATCACATTTAAAATATAATATATTATTTATTATTTATTTTTTTGAAAGAGAGAACCGGACCGTGCTTGTGTCGCTCTTGGCCGGACCGCCCCAGGCGAAAGCAGGAAGGTTAAGGTTAGCCACAAACTGAAAATAGCCGTTTAGCCCTCCTATAATATATAACAACTTAGAGACTCAACACCAGCTTGGAGAAAAAGGGTAAATGCTTAAAATATTTAACCAGTCTATTGAAGGAACGACTGCTCACGAGCTTGAACCAGCTCGGAGAGGAAAAAAACCAGCTTAGGAGAGTTCAAACAGATTCACTAAGCCTATCGAATCAGAACAGGGTTCTAATGATGCCAGCTCTACCCATCCGCTCAGAATCTCATCCTTAGCCATCCAGTGCGAACACTAGAACCAGCTTGGAGAAATTCGAATAGATTAACTATGCTTATCAACTAGAACAACGCTCTAACCATATTAGCTTCGCATATCTTCTCAGAACCACATCCTAACATTCAACACAAAATACTTTTTGGAATCAAAATAGAAATGATGCCAGCTCTACCCATCCGCTCAGAATCTCATCCTTAGCCATCCAGTGCGAACACTAGAACCAGCTTGGAGAAATTCGAATAGATTAACTATGCTTATCAACTAGAACAACGCTCTAACCATATTAGCTTCGCATATCTTCTCAGAACCACATCCTAACATTCAACACAAAATACTTTTTGGAATCAAAATAGAGAACTCTACTAGAAGGTGCCGACGTACAACAAGTCTTTGGAAAAATACGACATCTCACTGTCGCAAGCTTTTCTGACAAAATTCTTTGAAAACATTTTCGAAACCGCATAACAAATGCGAAAACTATAATCATTTCTCATTTGCAACAGAAAGAAAACAACATGCAGATACGAATATCAATAATACGCTTTCACAGTTGTATCAAGAAAAAGAGTATACTTGCCTGTTCTAGTTGACGGGTTGCAAGGAAACAGCTCCGGTTTCGAATTCTTCCACATTAATGATCGAGAGTAAACTTTTGAGAAATATTTTGATTTCTATATGGTATTGGCAACACTATAACCTCTATACAAAGATAATAGCCGGGTATAGCAAGGGTTGCCCACTCCTAACATCAATCAGCAATAATTTTGTGTAACGGAAAGGTTAAGCGTGCTGTCAGCATTTAATGAAGGGTTTAAGCGTGCCGTTTGCAATCACTTTTAAAAGATAATATATTATTTATTATTTATCTTTTTGAAAGAGAGAACCGGACCGTGCTTGTGTCAGTCTTGGCCGGACCGCCCCAGGCGAAAGCAGGATGGTTATGCTTAGACACAAACTGAAAATAGCAGTTTAACCCTCCTATAATATATAACAACTTAGAGACTCAACACCAACTTGGAGAAAAAGGGTAAATGCTTAAAATATTTAACCAGTCTAGGGAAGGAACGATTGCTCACGAGCGTAGAACCAGCTCGGAGAGGAAAAAAACCAGCTTACGAGAGTTCAAACAGAGTCACTAATACTATCGAATCATAACAGGGTTCTATTGAGCCAGCTCTACCCATCTGCTCAGAATCTCATCCTTAGCCATCAGTGCAAACACTGGAACGAGATTGGAGAAATTGTAATAGATTAGCTATGCTTACCAACTAGAACAACGCTCTAACCATATTAGCTTTGCATATCTGCTCAGAACCACATCCTAACATTCAACACAAACTACTTTCTGGAATCAAAATAGAGAACTCTACTAGAAGGTGCCGACGTACAACAAGTCGTTTTGAAAAATACGACATCTCACTGTCGCAAGCTTTTCTGACAAAATTCTTTGAAAACATTTTCGAAACCGCTTAACAAATGCGAAAACTATAATCATTGCTCATAACTCTGAATAATTGCAATAGAAAGAAAACAACATGCAGAAACGAATATCAATAATACGCTTTCACAGTTGTATCAAGAAACAGAGTATACTTGCCTGTGCTAGTTGACGGTTTGCAAGGAAACAACTCCGGCTTTGAATTATTCCACATTCACGATCTAGAGTAAACTTTTGAGAAATATTTGATTGCTCTATGGTATTGGCAACACTATAACCTCTATACAAAGATAATAGTCGGGTATAGCAAGAGTTGCCAAGTCCAAACGTCAATCAGCAATAATTTAGTGTAACGGAAAGGTTAAGCGTGCTGTCAGCATTTAATGATGGCTTTAAGCGTGCCGTTTGCAATCACTTTTTAAAGATAATATATTATTTATTATTTATTTTTTTGAAAGAGAGAACCGGACCATGCTTGTGCCACTCTCGGTTGGACCGCCCCAGGCGAAAGCTGGAAGGTTAGGCTTAGACACAAACTGGAAATAGCAGTTAACCCTCCAATAATATAAACGTCTCGTGGGTTATAGATTTTCCGGGCCTTACAACTCTACCCCCCTTAATTAAATTTCATCCTCGAAATTTCAGCTTACATAACAAGATCGGGGTAATGATTTCTCATGTCAGCTTTGGTTTCCCAGTGTATAGGTGACCTTCACTTTCTTCCATACAAATCTTCATACGGGGCCATCTTGATCGAAGCTTGATAGCTGTTGTTGTACAAAAATTCTACCAGAGAAAGCTTCGAATCCAACTTTCAGCAAAATCTATGGTACAAGCTCGAAGCAGATACTCCAATATTTGGATTACTCTTTCAGATTGGCCATCGGTTTGTGGGTGGAATTCTATGCTGAAGGTCAGCTTAGTTCCCATTGCTCGATGCAAGATCTTCCAGAAAGCAGAAATGAACCTGGGGTCCTTATCTGAGACAATAGAAACAGGAATTCCGTGAAGTCTCACTATCTCTTTGATGTACATCTCAGCGTATCTGTTCATGTCGAAAGTAGTCTTCACTGGTAGGAAATGAGATGACTTGGTTAATCAATCCACTATGAACCAAATGGAGTTAAAACCATGAAGAGTCCTGGGCAGCCCTACTACAAAATCCATCGCCCATATGGAGTCAAAACCGTGAAGAGTCCTGGGCAGCCCTACTATAAAATACATCACGATATTCTCCCACTTCCACTCTGGTGTTTAGAGAGGTTTTACCATTCCAGCTGGTCGTTGATGCTCTACATTAACTTGCTGACAGGTTAGGCACTCTGCGACGAATCTGGAGATATCTCTCTTCATTCCTGGCTACCAATATAACGTTTGTAGGTCCTTATGCATCTTGGTACCACCTGGGTGCACTGAATATGGGGTGGCGTGAGCCTCCTGCATAATATCAGCTCGCAGGGTACCTACCCTTGGCACCCATATTCCGCCTTGTTATCGCACGATACCTTCTTCTGTGGTGTATAGATTTCCTCCCATAGCCTTATCTTGCTGTTTCCACTTCAATAGCTGCTCATCCCTTTCCTGGACCTCCATGATATGGTCTTTCAGCATGGGCTGGATTGTGACAACAGCTAACTTTGCTGCGCAATCCCTAGTGACCAGCTCCAACTCAAACTTCTCAATCTCCACTGCCAAAGACCTCTGAATTGACACCTGGGCTAAACCCATTGTATTCCTACTCCAAGCATCGGCTACTACATTTGCTTTACCCAGATGGTAGTTGATCGTGTAATCATAGTCCTTCACCAGCTCGAGCCATCTCCGCTGCCTCACATTGAGTTCTTTCTGTGTGAAGAAATACTTGAGGCTCTTGTGATCTGTGAAGATTTCGCATTTCTCTCCATACAAATAGTGTCTCCAGATCTTCAATGCAAAAACAGCTGCTGCAAGCTCCAGGTCATGAGTTGGATAGTTCTTCTCATGGGTCTTTAGTCGCCTGGAGGCATAAGCAATCACCTTGTGGCTTTGCATCAAAACTACACCCAAACCAAGCTTAGAAGCATCGGTGTATAAAACATAATTTCCTTTTCCAGAATGCATCGCTAAAACATGGGCTTCCACCAAATATTGCTTCAGCATATCAAAGATAATATGGCATTCTAGGGGCCAAGTACACTTTACGCTCTACTTGGTTAAGGCTGTTAGTGGCACAGCTATCTTCGAGAAACCCTTGATGAAATGCCTATAATTACCAGCGAGACCTACGAGGCTGTGAATCTCAGTTGCGTTCTTGGGTATTGGCCAGTCTCTTACAGCTTCCACCTTTGCTGGATCCACCTCTACAACATCCTTGGAGAATGCATGGCTAAGGAAGGCAGATTTCTCCAACCAGAACTCGCATTTGCTGAACTTGGCGAAAAGCTTCTTGTGCTTCAAAATCTGCAATACCGTCCTAGGCTGGTGTGCGTGTTCTTCCCTATTCTAGGAGTAGACAAGGATGTCGTCTATGAATACTACTACAAACTGATCCAGGAACGGTTGGAACACTCGGTTCATTAAATCCATGAAAGCTGAGGGCGCGTTCGTCAATCCAAACGGCATAACTAGGAACTCATAATGCCCATAGCGCGTCCTGAAGGCTGTATTGTGAACATCAGATTCTTTTATCCTAAGCTGGTGGTAACGAGATCGCATGTCGATATTTGAGAACACTGCTGCACCCTGAAGTTGGTTCATAATCCCATAGCGCGTCCTGAAGGCTGTATTGTGAACATCAGATTCTTTTATCCTAAGCTGGTGGTAACGAGATCGCATGTCGATATTTGAGAACACTGCTGCACCCTGAAGTTGGTCGAATAAATCTTCAATCCTGGAGAAAGGATACTTGTTCTTGACTGTCAGCTTGTTCAGCTCTCTATAATCAATACACAACCTCATACTGTCGTCCTTCTTTTTCACGAACAGCATAGGGGCTTCCCATGGCGAAGTTCTTGGTCTAATAAAACCTTTGTTCAAGAGATCTTGGACTTGCTCTTTCAATTCCTTCATCTCTGAGGGCGCTAATCTATATGTTGAATTTGAAACCGAAATATCTGTGAGGATTGAGAAATTCAAATTTGGAGTTTTCAGATTTTAGAATTTCGAATTTTTGGTGAAATCTGATTCCCAGGCGTTTAGAAGTAAAACGCTGTCGTTTCGTGAAATCAGGTGTAGCGCATTTCAGACATATACTGTAGCGAGTGTATAATGCGTCGTCGTTTTGCTATTCAGTAGTAGAGTTTGAAGAGGAATCTGTTGGCAGCTAACGCGCAATCACGAGGTTTAACGAGAAAGAGACACGTGTTGGTCAATCTTTTGGTGTTGACTGCTGTTGTAGAAGCGCTATCAGCTGTTGTGTTTGTGAGGAGTTGTTTTAGTTGGGCGACCAGCTGTTGGTTTGAGTGACCAGCTACTGATGGGAGGCGACGTCGTTTTGACAAGTTGAAACGCAGAGTTTTGGGTGTAACGCTTTGTGATCAGCTGTTGGCAGCGATGATGACGTGTTCCTGATACGTCGTCGTTTGAGTTATCTAGCGTGACCAGCTTTTGGTTGTTTTGGAAGAGAATCTGTCGTCAGCTGTTGGTGCGCTGCGGCGTCGTTTTGATTAATTTATGCGGCATTGTTTGATGTTCCTTTGTGAATGCAACGTATGATGGTTGCTGTTGGTTTCGTTGAGAGGAAAAGTTGGTATCTCTTGTAAGATTCCTACTGTAGCAACGTCTGATTATTTTAGAACAGCAGCTGTTGGATTTGAGAGATATATATAGATAAGTGTTGATCGACACTTAGATTTATTTAGATCCCGATATTTCTTATCTCCACATTCAAATCCTCGTTTGGCTGCTGTTCACCGTAACTCTTTTCACGTCGATTGCCGCCGTTCTCCGCCGTTGTTTTGAGCGATTTTGGTGGCTGGATTCCTTGTGAGTCGCTCTGTCGATTGCTACTCATTAGAGGTTGTGGAACGACTTGTGGAAGTGAGCGTGAAGCTGCTGGTGTACGAGGATTTCTGGAGAAATCTGATTGAGCGTTCTTTGATTGTTGTACGCTTCTGGATTTTCAGTTCCAGGGAGTCTCTGCCGTTTTTGACGAGCCAAGAGAGATCTGGTTGCCTAGGTCGTGAGTTGCAGCGACTTGTGAGAACTCTGTTGAGGTATTTGAGGCTTGAAGGTACGAATGGAGCAGATTTAACAGCTTTGAGCGTGGACATGGCTGTGATTGATGTTATGAAATCTGTTGATGTGATTCTGTGCTTTTACGTGATGCAGTTTGTTGAATTTTTTTAGTTGTACATTCTGTTGTCACGTATTGAATTGTATGCATTGTGAATTGAATATTGATTGGCATACATGCATACATCTTGAGCCTGATTGACAGATTGATTGATAACCTGATTGAGAGCCACGTTGTGAATGGCCGACAGATGTGTCGTGCCTGAAAAGTCCAACGCTATCATCAGAGTGGTGACTATCGGATTCGAGTGTCTACCACCGAGCTGTGATGGGCTGACGGGCTCTGAAGATCACAGACCTATGATTTCCCCGGTTGATACACCGTGCGGGTATAGAGGCTGATTATGATGATTTTCCAGTTGATACACTGGTCTAGCTATCCGATCGTTGATAGCCCTCATGCATTTCATGGCATTGATTATAGCATGTTGTATGATTAGCTGTTTGATAGCTCTTCGTACTGAGGCTTGACCTCATATTTGTTTTCATGCTTTTGTGTTGTTTGGGTCTGTGTTACCCATTTGCAGGATCTTCAGGTAACCAAGCTGGACCAAGTGGAGTGCCAGCTGGTCGATCCCCGTTCCCTTGAGTCCCAGTTTATTTTATGATATTTACTGAACCGGGGATGCCCCGTGTTTTATTGTATTGGGGATCTGTATTTGATTTGAGATTTGTTGTTACCTATTTTGTATGAGTTTGAGCTAACTCGTATTTTGATTATGAATATTTTGAATGATGATTTTGATTTCAGGCCAAAATGATTTCGAAAAAATTTTTTGTAAGCCCTATATTTTATGCTTACGCTATTATGTGCTTATTGTGCTGTAATCTTGAGTGATTACCACGGGGCCTGACAATATCATTGCGTACCAGCTCAATTGAAAATTCGATCTCCCGATTAGATGGCATCCCACTGACGTCGTGTGCAAAAAGTTCAGGAAATCCGTTCACTATAGCTACATCCGCTGTCTTTGGTTTTGCTTCCTCTAAGATCGACGGTGTACTGGCTAGAAATCCTAGGCAACCCTTCCTCAAACAGCTCTGGACCTTCAAATCGAAATTAATCGAGGTGCTCTACTAACTTGAGTAGCTTCAAACGAGAACAGACTCCCTCGTGGTGGTTTTACTTCTACTACTCTCCTCTTGAAATCAATGGCTACCCCGTAGTTGGTTAGCCAATACAAACCCAATATCAGATCAAACTCGAGAATAGGTAACACTATCAAGTCAGCAGATACTAAATTCCCCTGAAGACTATGTTCCAGATTGCGAAAAATCCTACGGGTTAATAACTCTTGTCCTGATGGTACAATTACACAATATCCTACTGCTAACAGCTCGGGTTGAAAATGTAGTTTCTTAGCGAAAGATTCTGGTATGTCAGGCCCGGTGCAATAATACATCAATTAGTCACAAATATGCCAAACATCATAAAAATATGGGCTAAAAATTTTCGAATATAGGCTTGATCCAATATTATTAAAAATACATTCATATCCAAAATAAGAGTTTAAATCAAAACTCATACAACACACGATAAATCAAGTAGTCACTCACTACAGATCCCCGAATAAATAAAGGCACAGGACATCCCCTGGCTCAATATAATATCTCAATACAACTGGGATTCATATAAAAAATGGGATCGACAAGCTGAAACTCCACTCTGTCCATCCTGGTTACCTGAAGAACCTGCCAAAGCCAATACAGACCAAGGCAGCCGAAAACAGGAAAAAATAAACGAGGTCAAACCTCAGTACGAAGAGCACAATAAAAGAATCTATCATATCAGACAATGCAATATCTCAACCGTGCAATGCATGAAAAGGGCTACAAAGAATCACCGGTAGGCAAAGCACAACGACTCAGCTGTGCAGATCTCATCAATCATCATCATGTGATCTTCAGGTACGACGACTCAGCCGACCATCACAAGGCAGTGCGGTATTCAGGCACGACGACTCAGCCGTCCACCACATCAAAAACAGCGTTGTACCTTTCAGGCACGACGACTCATCCGGCCGATCACAACGTGAAAAGAAATTCATCTCTCAAAGGAATCAAGCTCAATATGTATGCGTGAATGCACAACAGACTCATGCTTAAAATAATACATATATCTCACACACAAAACAGATATGAGCACAGAATCATCATACCAATCAAAACAGAGCACAACAGCTAATACACGAAAGAATTATCCCAAAGGTGATAACAAAGCTGCTAAAATCTAGCTCAATTCGTACCTCAATTCAGCTTATACCTCAACAGATCTTACAAAAACAAAGGACGCAGCAACCAGCACAAGTATAATGCCCTAGTAGCTTCACGACGAACTCAACAGAAGCCACTACCTGCTCAAATCTGTCAAGATATCTCAATATCAACTCAAATATGAACTCATACACCTAAATTCTAAAGCCTCGTAGCTCACTTAGGTACCTCAACTCTACAGAGCACCACTCAGCTCTCAAAGAAACTTAAAATGTAAAGAAATCACTTACCCAAAGCTGCTAAAGAACAGAATAACTACGGTTCGACAATCACGAAGACACACGAACACTTCAACAACTTAACGCTCTTCAAATCCGGCGACTCCAGTCTCCAAACTGGTATCAATCGAATGCTCTAGAGAATATGAGCTCAGCGCTACCAATCTTGCTCCAAACGGCGGCGTAAAATGATGACAATCGATGAAAATAGGGTTCGGATGAACATTACCAATCGAGGGTTATCGGGGATGAAGATAAGAAATATCAGGTCAAATATTCTAAGTGCTAATCGATACTTAATTTAATCCCCAGATCCAAGCTAAAGTGGAAGTCAATCACCTACAAATACAGATCCCACTGCTATGCTGTAGTCCCTCGAATCTGGCCTCAGCCATCACTCACAACTGGCTACACTTTCTCGGATTTGATTCTCCCACAAAACACGCGTTTCTAATCAAAATGATGTCGCGCTATTTACCAAAACGCCGTAGCATAGAGGTCCCGCTCTCGCAATAGATCCCGCTAACGCTCATCCAGACTTGACCACATAAGAGCTCACATCTGTTCACGCCCGCTAAACAGATTCCACTTACTAGTGTCAAATCTGAATACTCGATACGACATTGCATTACCTCTTGCAACACCAAATATGACTAGCACCTCAACGACAGTGTTTCGCTCCCTACTCGTGGAAATTCACACACACGCGAGGGTCACATCTGAACATCTAGATTTCACCCAAATCTGAAATTCTGAAAATCACCAAATCCTCACATCTGAAAACCCGATAATCAGAAACTCAATTAACTAATCCTAATCCATATCTGATTAGCTAATAAACCATACTTAAAAATATCTAGTCCTCACATGATATGAAAGAGTGGGTGGCACCCGAATCCAATAAAGAAGTAGTGTAGTTACCAGAGATGATGATTTTACCTATCACCACCGTGGTTTCTGGATTTGCTTGCTCCGCCGTCATCACATAGATCGGCCAGAAATAGATTTCCGGTTCTGGGGAGAGTCTTTGGCGAAATGATCTGGGGCACCGCATTTGTAGCACACCTCTGGCCAGCCTCTCACTCGCCATCATGGTTTTTGCTAAACTTTGGGTAGATTGGCCTGTTATCAATTATGGGCACCGCATTAAGAGGTTTAGGTTTGTAGGGTCACTGCCCTTGAGACTTCTATTGCTGTTGGGTCTTCTGTCGCTTAAAATACCTATAATCCTTGGACAGGAAGGCTTGACGCCTCTGCTGGAACTCTTCTTCCACTTCCTTCCAATCTTGCTACGCTCGGAGCGCCAAATCAACTGCAGTCCTGAAATCTCCACGCCTAGCTAGCCTAACACCTTGTCTGAGTGCGGGTCGTAGGCCCTCAACAAAATGGTGAAGATTCTCTTCTGCATCTGTCCAATCAAGGGGACAAAGTAACACCCCCTTTCAAATTTGTGGACATATTCCCGCACAATCATACCTCCCTAATTTAGGGTCAGGAACTCTATCCTCAGACCGGCTCGCACATCTGCTGTGAAAAACTGGTCATAGAACACCCTCTTGAATTCATCCCACATGAGAGTGTCCAAATCCACTGTCAGCTTTGCACCTTCCCACCAGATCCTGTTGTCCCCTCGCAGCATGAACACAGCACACCTGGGCCTTTCCAGCTCAGTCATCGTAGATGCTCGAAGATATCATCCATGGACATGATCACTTTCAACATCCATTGGATCTGTTGTACCCTTAAATTCTTGAGGTCGCTGGCGCCTAAATCGCTCCTGGGGGTCCTCAAGTCTAGGTTCCCTGTTAGAATATTTCCCACTATTTTGGATGGATTGCTCCAAAAAAAGTGTGAGACCCAAAAGCTTACTTGGATAAATTGAGTTGATTAATCGGGTTTAGCATAGACCAGATTTGGCTTGAACAGATATGGGATGAGCCAGATTTGAGTTGTTATGCTTCGCTTAGTTATCGGGTACGTATAAGTCCTTGAAACAGATCTGGAGAGTTGGAGATTTCAGCGGGAACTGATCAGATGCGAGTGATGGTCAGTGATGGTGATCGCGCTCTGTTGTCGTGGTGAGATCAGGTATCTCAGGTGTTAGATGTGAGCCATCATGTTTCAACAGCGGGTAGCTAAACTACGTCGTTTGGATTAGTTGGAACGACGGCGTTTTTGGTTTAGCGTGCGAGATTCAAATTTCGTTAGGATCTGCGTGTTTGAGATGCGACGCATTTAGCACTTCAGATCTGAGTAGCGGGTGATGTGTCCAGATGCGACAGTAGACTCTGTGCGTCGTCGTTTGGTTAAGTCAGGATCTGGTTTGGCGTAGAGTCAGACCTGTGGTGAGATTCAGATCCGAGTTGGAAATTAGCTTTGAGACTTAAGTTGTCGGTAGGTTCTGTTCTTCAGATTTGAGCAGATCTAACCTTTAAATAGAGAACTTTGCCTTCGTTCTTTATTATTCATCCCCGCAACTTAAGATATTTCCCGATATCGAATCCTGTCTCGATACCCTATCTACTATTCATCGAACCTTATCTTCTCCGATTGCCGACAGTAGATAGCTCCGAATGAAGTAAGAGTGTAGCTAGACTCCTCTTACTAAGACGCTTCGTTTGGTAATGCTTTTTGATGCTTGCGTGAAGCTGGAGATGTGTGCAAAGACATCTCCCTTCAGTAGTATGTTAGCATAAGCGTCGGATTTCATCTGCCGTTGAGGTAGCTTGTTGGGTAAGTGTTAAGATCCTACCTTGTGCTTTGCTTAGAGCCTTCTGTTGTGTTAGAAGGGTAGGACAGATTTTGTTGAGCTCGTAGCTCCCAATTTGTAGTGTGTGCTTTCGGTCCCTGAGTTAGCGTTGTGTTTTGTTTAGCAGGTTTCAGATCTGTGTCGCTCGGGACTTTGTTGTTGTAATTATAGCTCAGAAGAATTGAGGTACGGATATGAGCTTGCTTTACAGCTTTGGATTGAGCATGAGTGATATTGCTTGCGGCTGTGTATGCTTCGTTGTTGTTGTGACTTGCTTGTATAGTGTTGTTATCTGTAAGCTGTCATTGCATACACACATTATTGCATATTGAGCTTAGATCTTGCTTAGTCGTACCTGTTGTATTGATCTGTGTGTATCGGGATGCCTGTTTTGAAGACGAGCGGATAACTCCCGTATACCTCATCGCACTGCTGGGATCTGTTAGCCACTATGAGCGGAGTGGGTAGCTCCCACATCTCATGAGTAGGGCAACAGCGGGTTGAGTTGTGTTCTGCATCCAATACCGTGTGCTGAGACGAGTGGGTAGCTCCCATATCCTCACACACCCCATGGCCATTGTTGTTCTATTGATCTGATTCGTTCGTTGAGCAGCTGTTGAGATATTTTGGCTCCCTGCCTTCGGTTGTAGCCTCATCTCATGCGTAGCCTTTGCATATTGCTTGTTGCTTTCCATTAGCTGTTTTTCAGTTTCTCTCCATACTAGGGTTTGTGGGTTCCCTCTGGGGCTTGGTTTGTTTGTTTTCCTGTTTGTTGTTCAGGTTACCATGATTACTCAGCTGGTCGTGGAGTTGACCCGGCTGGTGGTGCCCAGGAGGTGGTTAGAGTGTCCCAGTTAGTATAGTTTATTATATCTATCAGTACTGTTAGTCGGGGGATGCCCTGTGATTTTTTGTATCCCGGGATACTCAGGTGTTCTTGTATTTTGTTAAATGTTGTACTGTTGTACTGAGTGATTGTAAACTGGGATAATTTTAGTATTTTTGTATTTCAAATTATGTAATCTTTCAGTCAGGTCAAAAGCGAAAATTTTAACCACTATTTTATTGCTTCCGCTAGTGTTTGCGTGGTTTAACTCTGTGTTTGTACACGAGGCCTGAAATTTTTGGTATCAAAGCTTAAGCTGGGATAAGCTCGATTTCGTTTGATCACACTTGAGTCTCGGCACAGTGTTGCTTGTTGCATGTGCATGACTATGTGATTTATTTGTTCTGTGATATAATTCTTGCTGTGTGATCTTACCCTCTTAGTATCTTCTTAAATGCCACCTAGACGTAAGGGTAGAGGTAGAGGGCAGTTTCAGCAGGAATCAGAGGGTCAGAACGATGAGGATCAACGTAGTATTCCTAGTCGTAGACGTACCAGATAAGTCGAGGATGAGATAGATGAGCTGGCAGCCCGTGTGGACGACATGGAACTTGTGATGGCGAGGTTTCAGCAGATGAACCCTCAGACGTTTAATGGTGATGAGCCTATTTCCGATGCAGAGTCCTGGTTGCAGCATATAACCAGATTTTTTGACCGTGTCAGGTATGACGACGAGCGTAGGTTGAGCCTAGCTACGTTTCAGTTGAAGAGGAATGCGGAGCGTTGGTGGAGAGCCGCTTGGAGGACTCTTGAGGAGACTGGAGTAGGGATCTCGTGGAACAGCTTTTGTACTGCCTTTCGTCAGGAGTACGTTCCCAAATCCTTTGTGAATGCTAGGGAGCGTGAGTTTGATAACCTAGTTCAGGGATCTTTGTCCATGGGATAGTATGCCCGGATATTTTCTTCTCTTCTTGCGTATGTTCCGCATGTTTCTGGCCGAGAGAAGGAAAATAGGAACAAGTTCTTGGAAGTGTTGAATGAAGAGTTGTATTCGTTGGTGTTGGCGAGTTCACCGACTAGCTATGCAGAAGCGGTGAACAGGGCTATTGATATTGAGGAGGAACTGCAGAACCCGTAGGTCTCGTGTTAGGCCGCAGGTGGTGCAAGGCAACCGTCCCATGGTTTCGGGGGTGCAACCCTCCCAGTCTTTGCAGAATCTCAGCAGCCCCAGCATCAGGTAGCCCAACAGTCTGGACATCAGAGGTTTAGACCTCGTGGTCGTCAGTTCAAGAATAAGTTTGGTTCTAGTTCTTCTGGCTCGGGTAGTTCTAGCAGTGGAAGTAGTTCCAAGGTCGAGTATTGTGGCCAGTGTGGAGGAAAGCATCCTACAATTTAATGTGTAGGTGTGCAGGGTTCGTGTAACATCTGCGGACAGTATGGGCACTTTGCAAGAGTGTGTCCTTTGGCTGGATCTCAACATATCGCTGCCCCACCATATGGTCGAGGTGGATCGTCTAGAGGTCGTTTTTTTCCTGTTTAGTAGCAGAGGATAGGGGAGCCGTAGTTTAGGCCGTTTCAGCAGCCTGGTCCTTCGCGGTTTGGACAGTCTTCCCAGCCTCAGTTTTCAAGACCTCAGTTTGCCCAGGTGAATTCCATGGCAAGGGAGCAAGTGGAGGGCACGCCAGGAGGATGAGTGATCGCAGGTACTTGTTTTGTCTTTGATTTTCCTACGCATGTATTGTTTGATACAGGAGCATCACATTCATTTATTGTTGATGCATTTGTGGTTGAGCATGGTTTGCATACCACATCTTTGTGTGATGTTGTGTCTGTAGCGACTCCTGTCGGCGCGAGCCTGTACTCCCAAGAGATTTTGTTGAATGGTATTCTTAGTTTTAGCATCACATTCATTTATTGTTGATGCATTTGTGGTTGAGCATGGTTTGCATACCACATCTTTGTGTGATGTTGTGTCTGTAGCGACTCCTGTCGGCGCGAGCCTGTACTCCCAAGAGATTTTGTTGAATGGTATTCTTAGTTTTGGTGAGATTGTGTTGTTAGCCAAACTGATTAGGCTAGTGATGTGGGATTTTGATTGCATAGTGGGAATGGATGTGTTGTCTGGTTATAGAGCCACCGTGAATTGTTTCCATGGAGTTGTGCACTTTAGGCCTCAGTCTGGAGATAAGTGGGACTTTTATGGCCTAGATTCCCGATCGAATATTCCTTTAGTCTCTGCGATGGAGATGTTTAGTCTGTTGTCGTTGGAGAACGCTGGATTTATGATCTATGCTTTGGAGCCGTCTTCTTCTTCTGGCATAGAGCTTAGAGATTTTCTCGTTGTTCGCAATTTCACGGATGTGTTTTCGGAGGAGATTCCTGGTTTTCCTCCGAAGAGGGAGATTGACTTCCGCATTGAGTTGGTACCTATTACAACTCAAATCTCGAGAGCTCCATATCTTTTAACGCATTCTGAGTTGCGGGAGCTAAAAGTTCAGCTTAGTGATTTGCTGGAGAAGGGTTTCATTAGGCCGAGCATGTCACCTTGGGGAGCGCCTATCTTTCTTGTGAAGAAGGAGGATGGGTCGATTAGGATGTGTATTGACTTTAGGCAGTTGAATAAGGCAACAGTGAAGAATAAGTACCCTTTGCCGAGGATCGATGACTTGTTTGATCAACTTCAGGGTTCGGCTGTGTTTTCTAAGATCGATCTACGTTCGGGGTACCATCAGTTGCGCATTCGAGAGAAAGATGTTGCGAAAACTACATTTCGTACGAGGTACGGGCATTATGAGTTTTTAGATATGCCGTTTGGTTTGACGAATGCCCCCGTAGTTTTTATGTATTTGATGAATCGAGTCTTTATAGAATTCATCGATCAGTTTGTGATTGTGTTTATCGATGACATTTTGGTGTACTCTAAGACTCCGATGCAGCACAAAGAGCATTTGAAGTTGGCTCTTCAGACGCTTCGAGACTCGCAGCTGTATGCTAAGTTTTCCAAGTGCGAGTTTTGGTGGAAAGAGTTGTGTTTCTGGGTCATGTTGATTCAGTTGCAGGTATTTCTGTAGATCCCAGTAAAGTTGAGGCAGTTGTTAACTGGGAGCGCCCCAAGAGAGTTGCTGAGATTCGTAGTTTCATGGGTATGGCTGGCTATTATCGTCGTTTTATATAGGGCTTCACTAGTATAGTAGTCAGGCCTCGTGCACAACACAGAGTTAAACCACGCAAAACAATAGCGGAAGCCTACAAAAGTGGCTTAAAAATTTCGCTTTGGCCTGACGATTAAAACATATAATCTAAAATACAACAATACTTAAAGTATCCCAATATAACAACAAAATTCAGTACAACAGTACAGCATTTAAACAAATACAAGTACTACAGCTTTCAACCGAATCCCACAAGCACAGGGCATTCCCCGGCTGACAGTACTAGTACATATATGCTATACGCTAACTGAGACACTCTAACCACCTCCTGGGGCACCTACAGCTGGGTCAAAGCCACGACCAGCAGAGAAACCTGGGAAACCTGGAACAACATACAGGCAACAACACAAGCCCTAGAGGGACATTGGGGTCAAACCCCAGTACGGAGAGTAACTGAAAAACAGCAATAGACAGCAACAGATAAAATGCAGATTATATGCATGAGGGACAGGGCCACAGCCGAAGGCTACAACCACAACAGGGAGCCAAAGAACTCAGACATAGATCAACAACTGACGATAGATTCTGCAAAGATAGTGGCCACGGTCTGTGTACAAGCATATGGGAATTACCCACTCATCTCTACACCACACCCGATACCAGATGCTTCGCAACTGCTCAACCTGTCGTTGCCAACTCAAGAACTGTGGTAGTTAACCACTCGACTCATAGTGGCTAAGTAAACCCAGCAGGGAGATGAGAGTGCGGTATTGCCGCTCGCCCTCGCATCTTGGCACGCAACAGAACAGCACAACAACAACGCAAGGCTACAAGATCTGAACTGGATATGACAGATGTGTATGCAATGCAACAGCTTGCCATATAAATCACGAAACATATGCAAGCAATAACAATTCAGAACAGACACAACATTACACATAATATCCATGCCAAATCCACGCTGTAAGACAAGCTCACATCCGTACCTCAAATATTCTGTGCAACAATTACTACAAACAGGGTCCAAGCAACGCAGATCCACCACCTGATAAGCCAACACAAGCAACTACTCAAGGACCGAAGCACATAAAAGCAACAGCTGGGAGCTACGAACTCAACCAGCGTTATCCTACCCCATCTAACTCAACAGAGAGTTCTAAACAACACAAGACAGGGTCTGAATACTTACCCCAACAAGCTAGGACGGTAATGCTAGCAGACTACACAAGGGAGATGTATTCACGCACCTCACCAGCTTCAAGAAAACGTCCGAAAGCTATATCCAAACGAAGCGTCTCAGCAAGAGGAGTCCAACACTACCACTCTTACTTCAATCGAAGCTGTCTACCGTCGGCAATTGAAGAAGATAAGGTTCGGTGAACAGTAACCAGGGTATCGTGACAGAGTTTGCTAACGGGAAATATTTCTAAGTTTCAGGAAGCAATAATAGAGAATAAGGCCAAGCTCCCTATTAAATCTCACTGCTGACAGAAACTGGGAACAGATCCACCGACAACTTAAGCTATCACAACTGATGTACCCGCTTGCAAACAGATCTTGCAACAGATCTCACTCTAAACCAAAACAGATCTCTACTAACTCAAACAATGTCGCAGAGAACTACTGTTGCAACTGGACACGTCACCCGCTACTCTCTGCTGAACAACTAACCAACATCTGTTTCGCAACGCAACATTAGATGTCTCACACTACTGAAGACCAACGCTGCTTACTGCTGAGTCTTCTTCGCTAATCCAAAACACTGTCGTTCCAACTAATCCAAACTACGACGTACCAACTATTCCAAACGACGATGTTTAGCTACCCACTGCTGAAATACGCTAGCACGCTCTCTACTGCTCAGCAACAACTGATCTCGCTATGACTACTGAACACAACCACTCAGCGACCACTGCTGACGTCACCACTGCTGAACGCTAACATTCAGCGATGACCCAACACTCATTACTGAACAGATTCTGCGCCAAATTCTATCTCTCCAGAACTGTTCTAATGGCTAAAACAAAACCCGATAGCTTCTCCAAGCATAACAACTCAAAGCTGATATCAATAAAACCCGATTAATTAACTCAATTAATCTCATCAGCTTTCGGGTCTCACATCTCTCCCCCACTAAAACAGGATTTCGTCCTCGAAATCAAACAGCTCAAGATCAAGAGTTCAAGATAACTTGGTAAAAGAACTTAAGCAAACATCTACCAGGAAATAACAAGGAACCAACTACTGGAATCTGAGGCAATGCTTACTCAAATAGATGCGGCCACTCACGCTGCATCTTCTCTTTCAATTCCCAGCTAGCTTCCTCTCTACCATGCTTGCTCCACTGAACCATCACTAAAGGAATGGTCTTGTTCCTCAGCTGTTTCTCCTTCCTATCCAGAATCTGCAAGGGATACTCAACATAGCTCAAAGTCTGATCAAGCTCTACCTCGTCTGTCCTCAACACATGAGATGGATCGGGCTCATACTTCCTCAACATCGAAACATGAAACACATCATGTAAGGAAGACAAATCTGGTGGCAACAACAGCCGATATGCCAAAGGGCCAATCCTCTCAACAATATCATATGGTCCAACATAACGAGGAGCTAACTTACCCTTGAGACCAAATCGCAAAACACTACGAAAAAGAGAAACTTTCAGGAAAACACGATCACCAACCTGAAACTCTAAAGGCCTATGCCTCTTATTCGCATAACTGGCTTGGAGATCTTGTGCAGCTTTCATACGCTGGCGAATCAGATCTACATGATTTTTCATCTGCTGCACAAATTCTGTAGAAGGCAACTGCTTCTCACCTACTTCTTCCCAACACACAGGCGACCTGCACTTCCTGCCATACAGTGCTTCAAACGGTGCCATGCCAATCGTCACTTGGTAGCTGTTATTGTAAGAAAACTCAAACAAAGACAGTGAATCCTGCCAGCTACCACCGAAGTCCATCACTACAGCTCTTAACATATCCTCCAAAATCTAGATAGTCCTCTCAGATTGGCCATCTGTTTTGGGGTGATACACTTTACTCATAGCCAATCTGGTACCTAAAGCTTGTCTGCAAAACTCTTCCAAAACCTGGAAGTAAATCTTGGATCTCTGTCTGAGACAATGGAAACAGGCACACCATGCAAACACACCACAAAATCCACGTACAGCTTCGCCATTTTCTTCAAAGAAAACGTCATACCATAGGGAATGAAGTGAGCAGACTTCGACAATCTGTCGATAACAACCCACACAGCATCGCATCCTCTGTTGGACGAGGCAGATGCGTCACAAAATCCATCGCTATGCTGGTACCTAAAGCTGTCTGAAAACTCTTCCAAAACCTGGAAGTAAATCTTGGATCTCTGTCTGAGACAATGGAAACAGGCACACCATGCAAACACACCACAAAATCCACGTACAGCTTCGCCATTTTCTTCAAAGAAAACGTCATACCATAGGGAATGAAGTGAGCAGACTTCGACAATCTGTCGATAACAACCCACACAGCATCGCATCCTCTGTTGGACGAGGCAGATGCGTCACAAAATCCATCGCTATGTGGTCCCAATTCCATTGGGGCACTTCCAGACTCTGCAATAGACCACCAGGTCTTATCCTTTCAGCCTTGACTTTCTGACAATTCAGACATCTAGCCACAAAATCAGCAATGTCGCTCTTCAAACCAGCCAACCAAACGTGTGACTTTAAGGCATAATAGATCTTCCTCACGCCTGGATGAACACTGTGCCTACTGCAGTGCGCTTCTTTAAGGATCTCTTCCTTCAAAATCAATCAGATTTGGCACAACCAACCTGCCATGAAATCTCAAACAACCATCAGAAGAGACAGAATAATCCTCAAGCTGTCCAGCTCTAACCTTCAACTTTAACTCATGGATGGAAGAATCTGTCCTTTGAGCAGCTCTAATGCTCGCAACAATCTGTGTCTCAACTTGGAAAGAATACACCACAACATAATCCTCAGCTGGGTAAAAACGCCAACCAGTAGTGCTTAAATGCTCATGCACCTTTGAAATTTGCACAGATGCAAGCATCGCTACTTGAGCTTTCCTACTCAAGGCATCAGCCACTACATTAACTTTCCCACGCTGGTATTGGATCATACAATCAAAATACTTAAGCAGCTCCATCCATCTACGATGTCTCATATTTAAATCTGACTGTGAAAACAAATACTGGAGACTCTTGTGGTCCGAATACACCATGAACTGATCGCCATACAGATAGTGGCGCCAAATCTTCAAAACAAAGACCACGACTACTAGCTCTAAATCATGAACTGGGTATCAAGTCTCATGCGGTTTCAACTGCCAAGAAGAATAAACAATGACTCGACCATTCTACATCAACACATAGCCCAATCCATTGAGTGAAGAATCTGAACAAACTACAAAATCACCTGAACCAGACGTCAAAGCTAACACAGGCGCAGAAGTTAGCTTCTCTTTGAGAAACTGAAAACTGCTCTCACATTGCTCAGTACAAAAACAAAACGCTTTTCCTTCTGGGTCAACTGCGTCATCGGCTTAGCTATATAGAAAATCCCTCGATAAAACGACGATAATAGCCAGCCAGACCCAAGAAACTACGAATCTCAGACACATTCCTGGGACTCTCCCAATTAACAACAGCTTCCACCTTACTGGGATCCACAGAAATCCCATCTGCTGAAATCACATGACCCAGAAACACAACTCTATCCAACCAGAACTCGCACTTAGAAAACTTAGCATACATCTGCGACTCTCGAAGATTTTGGAGAACAATCCTCAAATTCTCCTGGTCCTCCATCAGAGTCTTCGAATACACCAAAATATCATCGATAAACACAATCACAAACTGATCGACGTACTCTCGAAACACTCTATTCATCAATTCCATGAAAACTGTAGGGGCATTCGTCAAACCAAAAGGCATAACCAGAAACTCATAATGCCCGTACCTCGTACGAAACGCAGTTTTCGCAACATCTTGTTCTCTAATCCGCAATTGATGGTACCCCGACCGCAAATCGATCTTCGAGTACACGACAGAACCTTGCAACTGATCGAGCAAATCATCAATCCTAGGCAAAGGGTACTTATTCTTCACAGTAGCCTTATTCAGTTGGAGGAAATCAATCCAAATCCTCATAGTGTCGTCCTTCTTCTTCACAAATAAAATCGGAGCTCCCCAAGGCGACATGATAGGCCTAATAAAACCTTTCTCCAGCAAGTCGTGAAGCTGCACCTTAAGCTTCCTCAACTCTGCAGGTGCTAAACGATACGGTGCATGCAAGATAGGAGTTGTGCCAGGCACCAGCTCGATGCTAAAGTCGATCTCCCTTTTCGGAGGAAAACCAGGAACCTCCTCAAACACATCGGGGAAGTCACGAGAAACCGGAACATCACTAAGATCCACACCCGAAGAAGAAGATGCGTCCAACGCATAAATCATAAATCCAGCGTTCTCTAAAGACAAAAGACTAAACATTTCCATCGCAGAGACCAAAGGAATCTTCGACTGGGAATCATGGCCATAAAAGTTCCACTTCTCGTCAAACTGAGGCCTAAAACGCACAATTCCATGGAAACAATCCATCGAGGCCCTAAAACTCGACAACACATCCATTCCCACTATAAGGTCGAAATCCCATAACACCAAACGAATCAAATTAGCTACTAAAACATTCTCACCAAAACTCAAAATGCCATTCAACAAGACCTCTTGGGAGTACAGGCTCGCGCCAGCCGGAGTTGCAACAGAGACAACATCGTGCAAAACCAACGAATACAACTCCTCATTCAGCCCCTCAAGAAACCTAGTTCTCTTTGCTCTCTCTCGGCCAGCAACATGCGGCACATACGCAAGAAGGGAAGAAAACATACGGGCATACTCTCTCGCAGACATAGAGCCTTGCTCCAAGTTATCAAACTCACGCTCACGAACGTTCACATAGGAATCCGGTGTTAGAGTAGATGCCCAACTAGCCAACTTATGGCGTGTGGGTTTTATTGACTCTTGTGTATAACGATCTTTATTTATGAAATACGCATTTCTTTATGGCATTCTTTATTTTCATTATGATTATAATGTTAATAATTGTGTTGGATAAAGACCTAGAATGAACCAAAGTGTATGTTAGATGTGATAGTGGATATGATGGCTATCATGAAACCCATCTAATAGTCACTGTGTATTCTGAACTCGTTCCTAGTCGATTGGGCCGTCAAAATGAGGATAAGGCCGCCCGAGCTTGAGACTAGCATCTGCGATGTGAAGTACCATATGTCATTGGTAGGGAACATTGTGATGTTCTGAGCATGCAGATGGATAGTGACCTGGTGATCTATCGAACTACCCTCGTTCGGACTTTCC
>KV013348.1:44726-69037 GCA_001598015.1 Dorcoceras hygrometricum
AGAACTGATACGACTAGGAAGGTTGTGCTCCCTGAACCACTGGACTACTACTCTACGCGACCTGCGGCCTAACACGAGACCGACGATTCCTCAAACCCTCCTCAATGTCTATCGCACTGTCCACCGCCTCCGCATAGCTCTTGGGTGAACTCGCAAAAAACAACGAATACAACTCCACATTCAGCCCCTCAAGAAACCTAGTTCTCTTCGCTCTCTCTCGGCCAGAAACATGCGGCACATACGCAAGAAGGGAAGAAAACCAACGGGCATACTCTCTCACAGACATAGATCCTTGCTCCAAATTATCAAAATCACTCTCACGAGCGTTCACGTAGGACTCCGGGACATACTCTTGACGAAAAGCTGTGTAAAACTCTCCCACGAAATCCCTACTCCAGTCTCTTCCAAAGTCCTCGAAGCACCTCTACACCAATGCTCCGCACATTTCCTCAACTGAAAAGTATCCAGACTCAACTTAAGTTCATCATCATACTGCACACGGTTAAACAAACCCGTGACATGCTTCAACCATGAATCTGCATCAGCACTAGACTCATCACCATTGAAAACCTGAGGATTCATACGCTGAAACCTCTCCATAACGAGTTCCATATCGTTCACACGAGCAGCCAACTCTTCAACCTCATCCTCAGCTCGCCTACCGTGTCCACGGAGGGGAAAACTACGATGATCACCTTCGGTCTGACCTTCCGACTCTTCCTGAATCTTCCCTCTACCTCTACCCCTAAGTCTAGGTGACATCTAAGAAACACTAAGAGGGTTAGGTCACAACAGAACAAATACAGCACAATTAAATGCAGCAAATAGATCACAAAGCACATGAAACACACAACACTGTGCCTAGACTCAAGTGTGATCAAAAGAAATCGAGCTTATCCCAGCTTAAGCTCTGATACCAAAAATTTCAGGCCTCGTGCACAACACAGAGTTAAACCACACAAAACAATAGCGGAAGCATACAAAAGTGGCTTAAAATTTTCGCTTTGGCCTGATGATTAAAACATATAATTTAAAATACAACAATACTTAAAGTATCCCAATATAACAACACAATTTAGTACAACAGTACAACATTTAAACAAATACAAGTACTACAGCTTACAACCGAATCCCACAAGTGCAGGGCATTCCCCGGCTGACAGTACTAGTACATATATGCTATACGCTAAATGGGACACTCTAACCACCTCCTAGTCCACCTCCAGCTGGGTCAAAGCCACGACCAGCAGAGAAACCTGGGAAACCTGGAACAACATACAGGAAACAACACAAGCACCAGAGGAAATCGGGGTCAAACCCCAGTACGGAGAGCAACTGAAAAATAGCAATAGACAGCAACAGATAAAATGCAGATGCTATGCATGAGGGACAGGGCCACAGCTGAAGTCTACAACCACAACAGGGAGCCAAAGAACTCAGGCATAGATCAACAGCTGACAACAGATTCTGCAAAGATAGTGGCCACGGTGTGTGTACAAGCATATGGGAATTACCCACTCATCTCTACACCACACCTGATACCAGATGCTTTATAACTGCTCAACCTGCCGTTGCCAACTCAAGAACTGTGGTAGTTAACCACTCGGCTCATAGTGGCTAACTAAACCCAGCAGGGAGATGAGAGTGTGGTATTGCCGCTCGCCCTCACATGCTGGCATGCAACAGAATAGCACAACAACAACGCAAGGCTACAAGATCTGAACTGGATATGACAGATGTGTATGCAATGCAACAGCTTGCCATATAAATCACGAAACATATGCAAGCAATAACAATTCAGAATAGACACAGCATTATACATAATATCCGTGCCAAATCCACGCTTTAAGACAAGCTCACATCCGTACCTCAAATATTCTGTGCAACAATTACTACAAACAGGGTCCAAGCAACGCAGATCCACCACCTACTAAGCCAACACAAGCAACTACTCAAGGACCGAAGCACAGAAAAGCAACAGCTGGGAGCTACGAACTCAACCAGCGCTATCCTACCCCATCAAACTCAGCAGAGAGCTCTAAACAACACAAGACAGGGTCTGAACACTTAACCCAACAAGCTAGGACGGTAATGCTAACAGACTACACAAGGGAGATGTCTTCGCGCACCTCACCAGCTTCAAGAAAACGTCTGAAATCTATATCCAAACGAAGCGTCTCAGCAAGAGGAGTCCAACGCTACCACTCTTACTTCAATCGGAGCTGTCTACCTTCGGCAATTGAAGAAGATAAGGTTCGATGAATAGTAACCAGGGTATCGCGACAAAGTTTGCTATCGGGAAATATTTCTAAGTGTCGGGAAGAAATAATAGAGAACAAGGCCAAGCTCCCTATTAAATCTCACTGCTGACAGAAACTGAGAACAGATCCACCGACAACTTAAGCTATCACAACTGATATACCCACTCGCAAACTGCCAGGCCCCGTGCTAAATACTCAATATTATAGCACAATTAAACACATAATCGCGGAAGCATAAAATCAGGGCTTAAAAATATTTTCGAAATAGTTTGGGCCTGAACTCAAAACAATCATTCAAATATCAATACTCAAAATACGAGTTAAGTAAAAACCCATACAAATCAGGTAACATCAAATCTCATACAACAACGATCCCCAAAATACATAAAGACTCAGGGCATTCCTTGGCTCAATACAATATCATAATGAACTAAGACTCAAGGGAAAGGGGATCGACCAGCTGGCGCTCCACTCGGTGCAGCCAGGTTACCTGGAGATCCTGCAAATGGGTAACACAGACCCAAGCAACACAAAAGCAGGAAAACAAATACGAGGTCAAGCCTCAGTACGAAGATCCATCAAAACAGCTAATCATGCAACATGCTATAAATCAAGTTATGAAATGCATGAGGCTATCAAAGGAATCGGTCATCTAGGCCAGTGTATCAATCTGGAAAATCAACTCAGGCGAGCCTCTAAACCCCAACCGGTGTATCGACCGGGGGGGAAAATCATCGGTCCGTGATATTATGGTCTGGCCACTCAATTAACCCATCACAGCTCGGTGGTATTCTGACACAACCAAACAGTCGGTCCACCACTCCGATGATAGCGTTGTACCTTTCTGGCACGACACATCTGTCAACCTGTTGGGACCGACGGTTCCTCAAACCTTCCTCGATATCGATCGCACGATACACCGCCTCTGCATAGCTCTTCGGCGAGCTAGCCAAAACCAAGGAATACAACTTCTCGTTCAATCCCTCAAGAAACCTAGTTCTATTCGCTCTCTCCCGACCAGAAACATGCGGCACAAACGCAAGAAGGGAAGAAAACCTATGGGCATACTCTCTAGCAGACAACTGCCCTGCTCCGAATTATCGAACTCACGCTCACGGGCGTTCACGTAGGATTCCGGGACATACTCCTGACGGAAAGCAACGCAAAAACTGTCCCATGGAAAACCTATGGGCATACTCTCTAGCAGACAATTGCCCTGCTCCGAATTATCGAACTCACGCTCACGGGCGTTCACGTAGGATTCCGGGACATACTCCTTACGGAAAGCAACGCAAAAACTGTCCCATGTAATCCCTACTCCAGTCTCATCCAAAGTCCTCGAAGCGCCTCTCCACCAACGCTCCGCACCTTTCCTCAACTGGAAAGTAGCCAGACTCAACTTGAGTTCATCATCATACTGCACACGGTTAAACAAACCCATTACATGCTGCAACCACGAATCTGCGTCAGCACTAGACTCATCCCCATTGAAAACCTGAGGATTCATACGCTGAAACCTCGCCATGACAAGCTCCATGTCATTCACACGAGCAGCCAACTCATCAACCTCATCCTCGGCCTGCCTACTGCGACCACGACGGGGAAAACTACGCTGATCACCTTCTGTCTGACCTTCAGACTCTTCCGGAATCTGCCCTCTACCTCTACCCCTACGTCTAGGCGGAATCTAAGAAACACTAAGAGGGTAAGGTCACAACAGAACAGATATAGCACAAATAAATGCAGCATATAGATCACGTAGTCAAGCACATGCAACACACAACACTGTGCCTAGACTCAAGTGTGTTCAACAGAAATCGAGCTTATCCCAGCTTAAGCTCTGATACCAAAAATGTCAGACCTCGTGCTCTACTCAGAGTTAAACCACGCAAAAGAATAGCGGAAGCATACAAAAAATGGCTTAAAATTTTCGCTTTAGGCCCGACGGTTTTAAACATATAATTTAAAATACAATCATACTCAAAATATCCCAGTTTACAAATACACAATACAACCGTACAACATTTAAACAAATACAATTACCAGTACTACAACGGATAACAAATCCCACAAGCACAGGGCATTCCCCGGCTGACAGTACTAGTACATATATGCTATACGCTAACTGGGACACTCTATCCACCTCCTGGGACACATCCAGCTGGGTCAAAGCCACGACCAGCAGAGAAACCTGGGAAACCTGAAAACACATATAGGCAACGATACATCAGCCCCACAGGGACCTCGGGGTCAAACCCCAGTATGGAGAGCAATACAAACATCATAAGGAAAGCAACAGATAAATATGCAAATACTATGCAAGGGATCAAGGCTACAATCGAAAACAGGGGAGCCAAAGGATCGCACTAGGTCCCGGACATACCACTTACTCTATCTAGGCCCATACAACTAGACCCAACCCATACAACTTGATCGAAAAGACTACAACTCGACCCAAGCGATAAAACTTGTCAGTCGAGGTGCTTATAAATAGAGACTAAGCATGCAATTAACCATTAAAGAAGAAATACATAAAGAAAAGTGGGTAAAATTTTTGATGTTGGTCCTGAACGACGAAATTTAAAATATACGAATACTCAAAATAGAAACGACAAATATGTAAGGGAATCCTCTAAACAAAAAAATCATCACATATAGGGCTAACCTACTAACAGTTCACATGGAAATCCATATAAATAATGAACATACAATCTCCCAGATAACATTCGAAATTAAAAGATCAACATAAATCTAAAACATCCAATTAACAATAACTGCTTAGGGCATCCCCTAGTTTCAGACTCAAATACACAAACACACACACACACATACATATATATATATATATATATACCATACATATTGCGAAAACAACATGAGTCCAATGGATAGCCCATCGGCTAGATCAAATCTCTGTGTGGCCACACGTGTGAGAGAAGGGGTGCCACCTTCATTCCCACACGCAGTACCAGAAGCACAAATCATCCTCTCGACCCACTAGAGTCTCTAATCCACACAAGGGTGTGGCGGCTACCCACTCCTCCTCGTTGTGGCTAATCCAACAGCAGGGAGATAATGGGGTGGGAACTACCCACTCGCCCTTTCATTTTTCTTTTATTTAAAAATCCAGCTTCTTGGTGCCAATCATCTCGTCACAATGGTTATCAAAGGATTTTAGCTCTAAATTAAATGCGTGTACAAAAATCATCACAAATACATAGCATAAAACATACATCATCCGCTCACGTAATATAGATCGGCATGAAACACAATACGCATATTTCCATGCTTATAAAGTTGTGTAAATACCAGTTCAAATTGTACCACAAATCTGTCTACTTGAAATACCTCAACCGAAAAACTAGCAAGAACAGATCACGGATCTGGAAGTTACATCACCATGCACAACTGCTCAGACCACGACCGAAACTTCCCAAAGTTCAAACAGATCATGGTCGCTCACGGAAAACAACAACGGAACAGCTCGGAACAAAGCAGAATTCCAATCAGCTAGAATTCTGCAAATTACTCGAAACCCTAGCAGATGTCGACTGTCCTTCACTGCAAACCAAGACCCCTGAAACTAGATGGGAAAGAAGGATCTCGAAATGAGGTTTACAACGGTACCGTTCTCGCTCAAAATTAATCAGTAAAACTATATAAAATCAAATATAAATGTTCGTCGAAGGAGAAGAGGAAGAACATAGAAGAATTTGTATCGAGTAATGAAGATAATCAAATTTGTGTGGTGAAGGATGGTTATGCCGCTATATATAGTCAACCATGATCCTTAGATCTGAACTCCTATATCGTCACGATAGGATCAGCTCAGCTCCCACTATCAAGATTAGGTTGTGCACTCAGATCAGCACAGAGCACTCAACTCAACTTACGATCTCCAGAATAGTACGCGCTACTAAGATCATCACGTACCTCAACAGCTCAGCTTACATCGATCAGCTCAGCACACGCCGACCAGATCAGATCGAACACATCCATAATAGGTCAAAGTCCTCAAATCAGCACACATCATCCAGATCATATCGCGTACCCTATTCTTAGCTAGAAATACTAGTTCACTCGGCCTAGTATTTTCCAAATCTCCGGAGATTGGCTGGTCAATTTTGAGTGAGGGTACCTCGGTTGGAAACTCCTCTTCATATCTCAATGTTTCTGTACTAGTTTGGAGCCGAGAGGAGGCCATATGGAGTACATCACAAAGACGCTTCGTGAGCTGTAGGTCGTGATTTCCGACTGAGTTGAGCTTCGGTTCAGGTAATCGTGTTCTGCTGGTGTTTGTTTCTGTCTTAGCGTTAACCTTTGAGCTGGATAGTGCTCTGTTGTTAGTCTTAGTTGTTCTGAGTTGAGAGCTTCGACCGTGAGTAGTGTGACCTTAAATAGAGCTGACTTCTTAGATATCTTGGCAGATAGTGTAACGCCTGGAAAATACATAAGCCCACGAGACATTTATATTATTATAGGAGGGTTAAACTGCTATTTTCAGTTTTGTCTATGCTTAACCTTCCAACTTTTGCTTGAGTTGTCTTGCTTCGGTTTTGCTTTAAGGACGATTTGCCCGCGGTCCGTCCGAGAGTGACCCAAGCACGGTCCCGTTCTCTTTTTAAAAAACAAATTAAATAAACAAATAATATATTTTCTTTAAAAATGATTGCAAATGGCACCCTTAAAGCCTTCATTAAATGCTGACAGCACGCTTAACCTTTCCGTTAAAACAAATTATTGTTGATTGACGCTTGGACTGGGCAACGCTTGCTATACCCGGATATTATCTTTGTATAACGGCTACATTGTTTCCCATAGCACAGAGCAATCAAAATATTTATCAAAAGTTTACTCTAGATCGTTCTTGTGGAATAATTCAAAGCCGGAGCTGTTTCCCTGCAACCTGTCAACCAGCACAGGCAAGTATACTATGTTTTTTGCTGCAACTGTGAAAGCAGATTATTGGTCTTCATTTCTACATGTTGTCTTCTTTCTATTGCAATTATTCATAGTTATGAGCAATGATTATAGTTCTCGCATATGTTAAGTGGTTTCGAAAATTTTTTCAAAGAATTTCGACAAAAATTATTGCACAGTGAGATGTCGTATTTTTCAAAATGACTAGGCTGTATGAAGGCACCTTCAAGTAGAGTTCTCTATTTTGATTCCATAAATTAGTTTGTGTTGAATGTTAGGATGTGGTTCTGAGCAGATATGTGAAGCTAATATGGTTAGAGCGATGTTCTAGTTGGTAAGCTTTTCTAATCTGTCGAATTTATCCAAGCTGGTTCCAGTGTTCGCACTGGATGGCTAAGGATGAGACAGAGCTGACCTCATTAGAACCCTGTTTCGATTCGATAGGCTTAGTGAATCTATTTGAACTATCGTAAGCTGGTTTTTTTCCTCTACGAGCTGGTTCTACGCTCCTGAGAAGTCGTTCCTTCCCCTGAGCTGTTTAAGATTTTAAGCATTTACCCTTTTTCTCCAAGCTGGTGTTGAGTCTCTAAGTTTTTACACGTTTCCTGAGTTGTTTTCACATTCGTAAGCTGGTACTATCTTTCCTGAGTTGTTTTCACACCAGCAAGATGATTTCATGTCCGTAAGCTGTTTTCATGTCCATAAGCTGTTCTCATGTCCGTAAGCTTCTCATGTACGTAAGCTGATTTCATGTCCGTAAACTGTTTTCAAGTTCGTAAGATGACATCTTCATCCTCGAGCTGTTTCTGCGCTCGTAAGCTGTTATTTTATTTTCCTGAGCTGTTACCACACTCGTAAATTGTTACCCCTTTCTCTGAGCTGTTGCTGAGCTCGTCAGTTGACTTTCTTTACCAGAGCTGTTTTCGCATTTATGAACTGTTTTTCCCTTTGCGATAACTTCAATAATCCCCAGAGCTATTTTTGACGCACATCCAATAAATATTTTAATGGTAAAACAGAGTTTTCTTTAGCAGTATGAGTCGCTTGCGTGCGATTTGTTGGTAAATATTTTAATGTAATAAGGGGCAGGGAAATGAAGTAGCAGAACTGAATTTTCCCCGCCATAGTTACAGTTTTGAAGGAAGTCAATTTCAAAGGTTTTATGCTATGTGGCAAGGATAAGACAGACGGTCACAGTTTACGGGAGTGTGGATGTCGGCAAACGGTTCGGGGTACCCCTCCAGCAGAATAGATTAAAGGGCGATAGTTCCCCAGATTTCCTGAAATCAGATGATAGCTTGATCAAGCGACCTGACTTAAGTAGGAACTTCTGCGCCATGTACCATACAGAAAAGATTTATGGTTGTTTTATAACAGCAGTTTACGAATATGTTGTTTAATGCTTACTTCCATTAAGGTTAAAGATCATGTTATTTTTGTGTGAATTTGTTATCACCACAGTTACGTGCTGATCCCCTAGTCTCACTATCTTTCGTGGTTGCAGGTAACAATGACAGTTGAGGGCTGGGCAGCGCGAGCTGGACAGACAGGGGAGTGTGTTTATCAATGACCAAGGCTTCTAAATTATCTACATATGATTTATTATTGATTCCTTTTTAGATGTTTCTAGAACAGATTTGAACTACCAGTGCTACGAAATTGTTATGACAAGCAATTGTTTTCCGTTTTTACTCTGAGATGTGTCCATTTAAACATTGGTTGAAATATGTTTTCTTTCCGTTCAACCGATCTTCGTTAGTATTCCTTGGTTGTATAGCCCAGAGATGGATTCCTTTACATGAACCAGTACGCCCGCGTTCTGATATTTTTACCGAGATGGTTCCAGATCGCGTGATGCTACGCTTGAGCTATACCAGCTCGTGTGTGCTTCACTCGCGCTGATCCAACGCAGATCCCTTCAGCCTAAGCTAGTGTCTGTGATCCAAAATTTTCAGTCCTTTGCTACTTTAAGCCCCTCAATTGTATTCCTTCGTTCTTTAGACATCATTTTTTCCTAAAATCAATGGACTAGGGTGTGACAACATGGGATCAGAGCATGGTCCTTAATATAAACACTTTCCTCTAGTTTGGGACAGTTTTCGCCGACCACTCTCTGCAGTTTGTAAGTTATTTAATGCTATGAGCTATGTATGTTTTGTTTCGTGTGGTCACGTGGTGGATTTGGGCAAGTTACAGATAATGTCAGGACGAGGAAGAGGTAGAAGAAGGCTCATGTCGGGAGAGAACAATGCAGATGATAACAGTCACCTCTTAAACGGGATGGCACAGCTACTGGAACTTTTTGTCAGGCCTCGTGCACAAACACAGAGTTAAACCACGCAAACACTAGCGGAAGCAATAAAATATTGGTTAAAATTTTCACTTTTTGCCTGACTCGAAAATTACATAATTTAAAATACAACAATACTCAAAATATCCCAGTTTGCAATCACTCAGTACAACAGTACAACATTTAACAAAATACAAGAACACTTGAGTACCCCGGGATACAACAAAGCACAGGGCATCCCCCGACTAGCAGTACTGATAGATATAATATACTACACTAACTGGAACACTCTAACCACCTCCTGGGGAACCACCAGCCGGGTCAACTCCACGACCAGCTGAGTAATCATGGTAACCTGAACAACAAGCAGGCAAACAAATAAACCAAGCCCTAGAGGGACATGGGGTCAAACCGCAGTACGGAGAGCAACTGAAAAACAGCTAATGGAAAGCAACAAGCAATATGCAAATGCTATGCATGAGATGAGGCTACAACCGAAGGCAGGGAGCCAAAAGATCTCAACAGCTGCTCAACAAACGAATCAGATCAATAGAACAACAATGATGGTAACCTGAACAACAAGCAGGCAAACAAATAAACCAAGCCCTAGAGGGACATGGGGTCAAACCGCAGTACGGAGAGCAACTGAAAAACAGCTAATGGAAAGCAACAAGCAATATGCAAATGCTATGCATGAGATGAGGCTACAACCGAAGGCAGGGAGCCAAAAGATCTCAACAGCTGCTCAACAAACGAATCAGATCAATAGAACAACAATGGCCACGGGGTGTGTGAGTATATGGGAGCTACCCACTCATCTCAGCACACTACCGGATGCAGAACACCACTCAACCCGTTGTTGTCCAACTCATGAGATGTTGGAGCTACCCACTCCGCTCATAGTGGCTAACAGATCCCAGCAGGGTGATGAGGTATACGGGAGTTACCCGCTCGTCCTCAAAACAGGCATCCCGGTACACATAGATCAATACAACAGGTACGGCTAAACAAGATCTGAGCTCAATATGCAATAATTTGTGTATGCAATAACAACTTACAGATAACGACACAATACAAGTAAGTCACAACAGCAACGAAGCATACACAGCCGCAAGCAATATCACTCATTCTCAATCCAAAGCTGTAAAGCAAGCTCACATCCGTACCTCAATCTTCTGAGGTATAATTACAACAACAAAGTCCCGAGCAACACAGATCTGAAACCTGCTAAGCAAAACACAACGCTAACTCAGGGACCGAAAGCACACACTACAAATTTGGAGCTACGAGCTTAACCAAATCTGTCCTACCCTTCTAACACAACAGAAGGCTCTAAGCAAAGCACAAGGTAGGATCTTAACACTTATCCAACAAGCTACCTCAACGGCAGACGAAATCCGACGCTTATGCTAACAGACTACAGAAGGGAGATGTCTTCGCACACCTCTCCAGCTTCACGCAAGCTTCCAAAAGTAGTAGCAAACGAAGCGGCTTAGCAACAGGAGTCCAGCGCTACAACTCTTACTTCAGTCGGAGTTATCTACTGTCGATAATCGGAGAAGATAAGGTTCGGTGAACAGTAGCTAGGGTATCACAACAGGATTCGCTATCGGGAAATATCCTACGTGTCGGGGCTGAATAATAAAGAACGAAGCCAAAGTTCTCTATTTAAAGGTTAGATCTGCTCAAATCTGAAGAACAGAACCTACCGACAACTTAAGTCTCAAAGATAATTTCCCACTCGGATCTGAATCTCACCACAGGTCTGACTCTACGCCAAACCAGATCCTGACTTAACCAAACGACGTCGCACAGAGTCTACTGTCGCATCTGGACACATCACCCGCTACTCGGATCTGAAGTGCAAAACCCGTCGCATCTCAAACACGCAGATCGTAACGAAATCTGAATCTCGTACGCTGAGCCGAAAACACCGTCGTTCCAACTAATCCAAACGACGTAGTTTAGCTACCCGCTGCTGAAACACACTGGCTCACATCTAACACCTGTGATACCAGATCTCACCACCACAACCGAGCACGATCACCAGCGCAGACCATCACTCGCATCTGATCAGTTCCCGCTGAAATATCCAACTCTCCTGATCGGTTTCAAGGACTTATATGTACCTGATAACTAAGCCAAGCATAACAACTCAAATCTGTCTCATCCCAGATCTGTTCAAGCCAAATCTGGTCTATGCTAAACCCAATTAATCAAATCAATTAATCCAAGTAAGCTTTCGGGTCTCACATCTCTCACCCACTAAAATAGGATTTCGTCCTCGAAATCAAGAGTTCAAGATAACTGGGAAAACAACCACAACCAAACAACTACTGGAAGATCAATAAGGAACGACTAGCTATTGGAATCTGATACAGAGTTTACTCAAACAGATGCGGCCACTCACGCTGTATCTTCTCTTCCAGCTCCCAAGTATCTTCCTCTCTACCATATTTACTCCACTGGACCATCACCAAAGAATGGTCTTGTTCCTGAGCTGCTTATCCTTCCTATCCAAAATCATCAAGGGATATTCCACATAACTCAAAGTCCGATCTAGCTCTACCTTGTCAGGTCTCAACACATGCGACGGATCTGGCTCATACTTCCTTAGCATAGACACATGAAAAACATCATGCAAGGAAGAAAAATCTGGCGGCAACGACAGCCGATAAGCCAAAGGACCAATCTTCTCAACAATCTCATATGGTCCAACATAACGAGGAGCTAACTTTCCCTTGAGATCAAATCTTATAACACTGCGAAAAGGAGAAACTTTCAGGAAAACCAGATCACGAACATGAAACTCTAAAGGCCTACACCTCTTATTTGCATAACTGGCTTGGCGATCTTGTGCAGCTTTCATTCGCTGGCGAATCAGATCTACCTGATCTCTCATCTGCTGCACAAATTCTGGTGAAGACATCTGCTTCTCCCCCACTTCTTCCCAACACACAGGCGATCTACACTTTCTTCCATACAAAGCTTCAAATGGTGCCATACCAATCATGACTTGATAGCTGTTATTGTAGTAAAACTCAACCAGAGACAACGAATATTGCCAGCTACCACTAAAATCCATCACAACAGCTCTCAACATATCTTATAAAATCTGGATAGTTCTCTCAGATTGGCCATCTTTCTGGGGATGATACGCTGTACTCATCGCCAATCTGGTACACAAAGCTATTTGCAAACTCTTCCAAAACCTGGATGTAACTCTCGGATCACTATCTGAAAAGATAGAAACAGGCACACCATTCAATCTCACTACGAAATCTATGTACAGCTTTGCCATCTTCTTCAAATAATAGGTCATACTGTAAGGGATGAAGTGAGCAGACTTCGACAACCTGTCTATCACAACCCACACAGCATCACATCCTCGACTGGAACGAGGAAAATGCGTGACAAAATCCATTTCTATGTGCTCCCAATTCCACTGGAGAATCTCCAAACTCTGCAATAGACCACCAAGTCTCATCCTCTCGGCCTTAACTTGCTGAAAATTCAGACAACGGGCTACAAAATCAGCAACATCACTCTTCAAACCTGCCCACCAGTAATGTTGCTTTAAGGCATGATACATCTTCCTTGTACCAGGATGAACACTGTGTCTACTACAGTGCGCTTCACTCAAGATCTCCTCCTTCAAATCTATCAGATTTGGCACAACCAACCTGCCTTAAAACCTCCAACAACCATCAGACGAGACAGAATAATCCTCAATCTGTTCAGCTCTCACCTTCAGCTTCAACTCATATATAGACGGATCTGTCCTCTGAGCTGCTCTAATGCTTGCAAAAATCTATGGCTCAACTTGAAAAGAACACCACAACATAATACTCTCCTGGGTAAAACCTCCAACCAGTAGTGCTTAGATGCTCATGGACCTTCGAAATCTGCAACGAAGCCAGCATCGCTACTTGAGCATTTCTGCTCAATGCATCGGCCACTACATTTACCTTTCCAGGCTGATATTTGATCTCACAATAAAAATCCTTAAGAAGCTCCATACATCTACCCTGTCTCATGTTCAAATCTGACTGAGAAAACAATTACTGAAGGCTCTTGTGGTCTGAATACACCACAAATTTCTCACCATACAGATAGTGGTGCCAAATCTTCAAGTCAAAAACCACTGCTGCCAACTCCAAATCATGAACTGGGTAATGATTCTCATGCGGTTTCAGCTGACGAGAAGCATACGCAATGACTCAACCATTTTGCATTAACGCACAACCCAATCCATTCAACGAAGCATCTGAACAAACAACAAAACCACCTGAACCGGACGGCAAAGCTAACACAGACGCAGAAGTTAGATTTTCTTTGAGCAACATAAAACTATTCTCACACTGCTCAGTCCAAACAAACCTCTTGTATTTCTGAGTCAGCTGCGTCATAGGCTTAGCTATTCTAGAGAAGACCTCTATAAAACGACGATAATAGCCAGTCAGACCCAAGAAACTACGAATCTCAGCAACGCTCTTGGGGAGCTCCAAGTTAACAACTGCCTCAAATTTACTGGGTTCCACAGAAATACCGGCATCTAAAACAACATGACTCAGAAACACAACTCTATCCAACCAAAACTCGCACTTGGAAAACATAGCATACAACTGCGAGTCTCAAAGCGTCTTAAGAACCAACTTCAAATGCTCTTTGTGCTGCATTGGAGTCTTAAAGTACACCAAAATGTCATTGATAAACACAATCACAAACTGATCGATGAATTCTCTAAAGACTCGATTCATCAAATCCATGAAAACTGCGGGGGCATTCTCAAACCAAACGGCATAACTAAAAACTCATAATGCCCGTAACTCGTATGAAATGCAGTTTTCGCAACATCTTGCTCTCGAATGCGCAATTGATGGTACCCTGTGTTGGGATTGGTCCGGATTCGCACCCCGGCAGGCAGCGGAAGAACAAAAATTTTACCGGGATGCGATGTCATTGATAAACACAATCACAAACTGATCGATGAATTCTCTAAAGACTCGATTCATCAAATCCATGAAAACTGCGGGGGCATTCTCAAACCAAACGGCATAACTAAAAACTCATAATGCCCGTAACTCGTATGAAATGCAGTTTTCGCAACATCTTGCTCTCGAATGCGCAACTGATGGTACCCTGAACGCAGATCGATCTTAGAAGCCGACCCCTGAAGCTGATCAAACAAGTCATCGATCCTTGGAAAGGGTACTTATTCTTCACTGTCGCCTTATTCAACTGCCTAAAGTCAATACACATCCTCATCGACCCATCATCCTTCTTCACAAACAAGATAGGCGCTCCCCAAGGTGACATGCTCGGCCTAATGAAACCCTTCTCCAGCAAATCATTAAGCTGAACTTTTAGCTCCCTCAACTCAGCAGGTGCTAAACGATATGGAGCTCTCGGATAGGATCTGTACCAGGTACCAACTCAATGCTGAAGTATATCTCCCTCTTTTGAGGAAAACCAGGAATCTCCTCCCAAAACACATCCGGGAAATCGCGAACAACGGAAACATCGCTAAGATCTATACGCGAAGAAGAAGACGCCTCCAAAGCATAGATCATAAATCCAACGTTCTCCAACGACAACAGACTAAACATCTCCATCGCAGAGACTAAAGGAATCTTTGATCGGGAATCTAGGCCATAGAAGTCCCACTTCTCTCCAGGCTGAGGCCTAAAGCGCACAACTCCATGAAAACAATCCACGATGGCTCTATAATCAAACAACACATCCATTCCCACTATGCAATCGAAATCCCACATCACAAACCTAATGAGTTTGTCTAACAACACATTCTCACCAAACCTAAGAATACGATTCAACAAAATCTCTTTGGAGTACAGGCTCGTGCCGGCAGGAGTCGCTACAGACAAAACATCACACAAAGATGTGGTATGCAAACCATGCTCAACCACAAATGAATCGGCAATAAACGAATGTGATGCTCCTGTATCAAACAATACACGAGCAAGAAAATCAAAGACAAAACAAGTACCTGCGATCACTCCTCCTCCTGGCGTGCCCTCCACTTGCTCCCTTGTCATGGCATTCACCTGGGCAAACTGAGGTCCTGAAAACTGAGGCTGGGAAGACTGTCCAAATCGCGAAGGACCAGGCTGCTAAAACGGCCTAAACTGCGGCTCCCCTATCCTCTGTTGCTGAACAGGAAAAGAATGACCTCTATACGATCGACCTCGAAACTGCGGTGGGGCGGCGGTATGCTGAGATCCAGCCAAAGGACACACTTTCGCAAAGTGCCCATGCTGTCCACAGACGTTACACGAACCCTGCACACCTACACACTGCGCTGTAGGATGCTTTCCTCCACACTGGCCACAATACTCGACCTTGGAACTACTTCCACTGCTAGAACTACCCGAGCCAGAAGAAGTAGAACCAGACTTCTTCTTGAACTTACGACCACGAGGTCTAAATCTTTGATGTCCAGACTGTTGGGCTACCTGCTGTTGGGGTGACTGAGATGACTGCATAGACTGGGAGGGTTGCCCCCCCGAAACCATGGGACGGTTGCCTTGCACCACCTGCGGCCTAACATGAGACCTACGGTTCTGCAGTCCCTCCTCAATATCAATAGCCCTGTCCACCGCTTCTGCATAGCTAGCCAGTGAACTCTCCAGCACCAACGAATACAACTCTTCATTCAACACTTCCAAGAACTTGTTCCTCTTTTCCTTCTCTCGACCAGAAACATGCGGAACATACGCAAGAAGATAAGAAAATCTCCGGGCAGACTCTCCCACGGACAAAGATCCCTGAACTAGTTTATCAAACTCACGCTCCCTATCGTTCACAAAGGATTCCGGAACGTACTTCTAAAGAAAGGAAGTACAAAAGCTGTTCCACGAGATCCCTACTCCAGTCTCCTCAAGAGTCCTCAAAGCGCCTCTCCACCAACGCTCCGCATTCCTCCTCAACTGAAACGTAGCTAGGCTCAACCTACGCTCGTCGTCATACCTGACACGGTCAAACAATCCGGTTCTATGCTGCAACCAGGACTCTGCATCGGAACTAGGCTCATCAACATTAAACGTCTGAGGGTTCATCCGCTGAAACCTCTCCATCACAAGTTCCATGTCGTCCACACGGGCTGCCAGCTCATCTATCTCATCCTCGACCTGTCTGGTACGTCTACGACTAGGAATACTACGCTGATCCTCAACGTTCTGACCCTCTGATTCCTGCTGAAACTGCCTTCTACCTCTACCCCTACGTCTAGGCGGCATCTAAGACGATACTAATCTAAGATGATACTAAGAGGGTAAGATCACACAGCAAGAATTATATCACATAACAAATAAATCACAGTAATTCACATGCAACAAGCAACACTGTGCCTAGACTCAAGTGTGATCAAAAGAAATCGAGCTTATCCCAGCTTAAGCTCTGATACCAAAAATGTCAGGCCTCGTGCACAAACACAGAGTTAAACCACGCAAACACTAGCGGAAGCAATAAAATAGTGGTTAAAATTTTCGCTTTTGGCCTGACTGAAAGAATACATAATTTAAAATACAACAATACTCAAAATATCACAGTTTACAATCACTCAGTACAACAGTACTACATTTAACAAAATACAAGAACACCTGAGTACCCCGGGATACAACAAAGCACAAGGCATCCCCCGGCTAGTAGTACTGATAGATATAATATACTATACTAATTGGGACACTCTAACCACCTCCTGCGCCACCACCAGCCGGTTCAACTCCACGACCAGCTGAGTAATCATGGTAACCTGAACAATAAACAGGCAAACAAACAAACCAAGCCCCACAGAGACATGGGGTCAAACCTCAGTGTGGAGAGCAACTGAAAAACAGCTAATGGAAAGCAACAAGCAATATGCAAATGATATGCATGAGATGAGGATACAACCGAAGGCAGGGAGCCAAAAGATCTCAACAGCTGCTCAACGAACGAATCATATCAATAGAACAACAATGGCCACGGGGTGTGTGAGTATATGGGAGCTACCCACTCGTCTCAGCACACGGTACCGGATTCAGAACACAACTCAACCCGCTGTTGCCCAACTCATGAGATGTGGGAGCTACCCACTCCGTTCATAGTGGCTAACAGATCCCAGCAGTGAGATGAGGTATACGGGAGTTACCCGCTCGTCCTCAAATCAGGAATCCCGGTACACACAGATCAATACAACAGGTACGGCTAAACAAGATCTGAGCTCAATATGCAATAATGTGTGTATGCAATGACAGCTTACAGATAACAACACAATACAAGCGAGTCACAACAGCAATGAAGCATACACAGCCGCAAGCAATATCACTCATGCTCAATCCAAAGCTGTAAAGCAAGCTCACATCCGTACCTCAATTCTTCTGAGCTATAATTACAACAACGAAGCCCCGAGCAACACAGATCTGAAACCTGCTAAGCAAAACACAACGCTAACTCAGGGACCGAAAGCACACACTACAAATTGGGAGCTACGAGCTCAACCAAATCTGTCCTACCCTTCTAACACACAGACGGCTCTAAGCAAAGCACAAGGTAGGATCTTAACACTTACCCAACAAGCTACCTCAATGGCAGACGAAATCCGACGCTTATGCTAACATACTACAGAAGGGAGATGTCTTCGCACACCTCTCCAGCTTCACGCAAGCTTCCAAAAGCAGTACCAAAAGAAGCGTCTTAGCAAGAGGAGTCCAGTGCTACCACTCTTACGTCAGTCGGAGCTATCTACCGTCGGTATACGGAGAAGATAAGGTTTGGTGAACAGTATGTAGGGTATCGCGACAGGATTCGCTATCGGTAAATATCCTAAGTGTCGGGGCTGAATAATAAAGAACGAAGGCAAAGTTCTCTATTTAAAGGTTAGATCTGCTCAAATCTGAAGAACAGAACCTACCGACAACTTAAGTCTCAAAGATAATTTCCCACTCAGATCTGAATCTCACCACAGGTCTGACTCTACGCCAACTAGATCATGACTTAACCAAACAACGTCGCACAGAGTCTACTATCGCATCTGGACACATCACCCGCTACTCAGATCTGAAGTGTTAAACGCGTCGCATCTCAAACACGCAGATCCTAACAAAATTTGAATCTCGCTCGCTAAACCAAAAACGCCGTCGTTCCAACTAATCCAAATGACGTAGTTTAGCTACCCGCAGTTGGCTCACATCTAACACCTGCGATACCAGATCTCACCACCACAACTGAGCACGATCACCAGCGCTGACCATCACTCGCATCTGATCAGTTCACGCTGAAATCTCCAACTCTCCAGATCGGTTTCAAGGACTTATACGTACCCGATAACTAAGCCAAGCATAACAACTCAAAGCCGGCTCATCCCAGATCTGTTCAAGCCAAATCCAGTCTATGCTAAACCCGATTAATAAACTCAATTAATCCAAGTAAGCTTTCGGGTCTCATATCTCTCCCCCACTAAAACAGGATTTCGTCCTCGAAATCAAGAGTTCAAGATAACTGGGAAAACAACCACAACCAAATAACTACTGGAAGATCAACAAGGAACGACTAGCTACTGGAATCTGATACAGCGCTTACTCAAACAGATGCGTCCACTCACACTGCATCTTATCTTCCAGCTCCCAAGTTGCTTTCTCTCTACCATGTTTACTCCACTGGACCATCACCAAAGGAATGGTCTTGTCCCTTAGCTGGTTCTCCTTCTTATCCAAAATCTTCAAGGGATATTCCACAAAACTCAAAGTCTATCTAGCTCTACCTCGTCAGATCTCAACACATGCGGCGGATCTGGCTCATACTTCCTTAGCATAGACACATGAAAAAAATCATGCAAGGAAGACAAATATGGTGGCAACAACAGCCGATAAGCCAAAGGACCAATCTTCTCAACAATCTCATATGGTCCAACATAAGGAGGAGCTAACTTTCCCTTGAGACCAAATCTCATAACACTGCGAAAAAGTAGAAAATCTCAGTAAAACCAGATCACCAACTTGAAACTCTAAAGGCCTACGTCTCTTATTTGCATAACTGGCGATCTTGTGTAGCTTTCATTCGCTGGCGAATCAGATATACCTGATCTCTCATCTGCTGCACAAAAGAGAAGACAGCTGCTTCTCCCCCACTTCTTCCCAACACACAGGCGATCTACACTTTCTGCCATACAAAGCTTCAAATGGTGCCATACCAATCGTGACCTGATAGCTGTTATTGTAGGAAAACTCAACCAGAGACAACGAATCTTTCCAGCTACCACTAAAATCCATCACAACAGCTCTCAAAATATCTTCTAAAATCTGGATAGTTCTCTTAGATTGGCCATCTGTCTGGAAATGATACGCTGTACTCATCACCAATCTGGTACCCAAAGCTATTTGCAAACTCTTCCAAAACCTGGAAGTAAACCTCGGATCATGATCTGAAACGATAGAAACAGGCACACCATGCAATGTCACTACAAAATCTATGTACAGCTTTGCCATCTTCTTCAAAGAATAGGACATACTGTAGGGCATTAAGTGAGCAGACTTCAACAAACCTGTCTATCACAACCCACACAGCATCACATCCTCGACTGGAACGAGGCAAATGCATGATAAAATCCATTGCTATGTGCTCCCAATTCCACTGGGGAATCTCCAAACTCTTCAATAGACCTCATCCTCTCGGCCTTAACTTGCTGACAATTCAGACAATGGGCTACAAAATCAACAACATCACTCTTCAAACCTGCCCACCAGTAATGTTGCTTTAAGGCCTGATACATCTTCCTTGTACCAGGATAAACGCTGTGTCTACTACAGTGTGCTTATCTCAAGATCTCATCCTTCAAATCTATCATATTTGGCACAATAAACCTGCCACAAAACCTCAAACAAGCATCAGACGAGACAGAATAATCCTCAATCTGTCCAGCTCTCACCTTCAGCTTCAACTCATATATAGATGGATCCGTCCTCTGAACTGATCTACTGCTCACAAAAATCTGTGGCTCAACTTGAAAAGAAGACACCACAACATAATCCTCTCCCGGGTAAAACCTCCAACCAATAGTGCTTAGATGCCCATGCACCTTCGAAATCTGCAACGGAGACAGCATCGCTACTTGAGCCTTTCTG
Organism: Dorcoceras hygrometricum; assembly: GCA_001598015.1. Classification (NCBI taxonomy): domain Eukaryota; kingdom Viridiplantae; phylum Streptophyta; class Magnoliopsida; order Lamiales; family Gesneriaceae; genus Dorcoceras; species Dorcoceras hygrometricum. Next base: position 65,318 of record KV013348.1, read on the forward strand.
CTCAATGCATCAACCACTACATTTACCTTCCCAGGCTGATATTTGATCAAACAATCAAAATCCTTAAGCAGCTCCATCCATCTACGCTGTCTCATGTTCAAATCTGACTGAGAAAACAAATACTGAAGGATCTTGTGGTCTGAATACACCACAAATTGCTCACCATACAGATAGTGGCACAAAATCTTCAAGGCAAAAACCACTGCTGCCAACTCCAAATCATGAACTGGGTAAAGAGTCTCATGCGGTTTTAGTTGACAAGAAGCATACGCAATGACTCGACCGTTCTGCATTAACACACAACCCAATCCATTCAACGAAGAATCTGAACAAACAAAACCACCTGAACCGGACGGCAAAGCTAACACAGGCGCAGAAGTTAGCTTTTATTTGAGCAACAGAAAACTGTTCTCACATTGCTCAGTCCAAACAAACCTCTTGTATTTCTGAGTCAACTGCGTCATAGGCTTAGCTATTGTGAGACCCAAAATCTGATGATATTAATTGAGTTAATTAATCGGGTTTTAATGAGATCAGCTTTGAGTTGTTATGCTTGGAGAAGCTATTGGGTTTTGTTTTATTGCTTAGAAGAGTTCTGGAGAGTTAGAAAATGTGAGACCTGAAATGTAATTAAGATTAATTTGTTGGAATTAATCGGTTTTTGGAGAATTCTGGGTTTTCGGAGTTCTATTTGAAGGTTTCGTTTGCATTTTTGGGTCGGAAATCATGTTTAGAGCAATTCAGAAAATTTTGGTATTTTCGAGATTTTAATGAGAAATCTGGTTTGAGAGATCTGCTCGGGTTTGTGAGAAATATGTTCGGAGAGAGGTGAAATCTGGGCGCTTAGCGTTGCAGCGTGTTTTATAGCGAGAAGGCTTGATACGCCGTCGTTTTTTTGAGATCTGTACGTCTTGTGTAGGAGAGATCTGTGCGCTATTTTGTGTGAAATCTGCTCCGTGTGTTTTGTATGGTGTGAACGCTGCCTTTTAAATAGGTTAATACGGTGTCGTTTAGGCTTAGCACTGTAGTGAGATCTGATGCACGCGGGTGAAATCTGTTAGGCGTGGGCGTTATGCGATACGTCGCCGTTTATTTTAAATGGTGCGACGCCGTATTGAGCTAACGTGAGAGTCTGGTCGCGTGGGATGAGATCTGTTGATTTAGGCAACATTTAGCGTTAAACGCTTGTTGTCCAGACTTCTCCGCGGTAGTGTTAGCATTTCCAGATTTCACCGTGTCGTTGTGCGACGTCGTTTTAGTGATAACGTTCTTTCCAGCTTTTAGCGCATTTTGTTCAGATTCCTCTCGCGATTTTTGTTAGAAATCAGACTTCTCCGTGGCCTAGGAGCGACGTCGTTTTGGGGTTTGAGCGTTGTTTAGCGCATGCGTTGGATTTTGTGGAATCTGTTGTGCGTTTAGAAGTCTTGAAAGCTGTTTCTGTCGGTGGGCATTTTATTCAGACTTCTCGCGTGTTTATATTGGAAGCGTAGGTCAATTATTGAGAAAAACATAATCCATACTTAGCAATTTCTCTCGACCTCCGTTCTTTGTTTCTCAAACCCTTGGGTACTGTTCACCGTATATTTTATACGGTGATTTCCGTTGATTCCGGCCACCGTTTTTCACGTTCGAGGTAGCGTTGGACTCCTCTCGAAAATTTCATCTCGTAGCCATTTTGGAGGCTGTAGTTGGCTGGAACGAAAGCTCGAAGCTGCTGTGATTCGGCCGTGCGTTGCTTGGTCACAAGTAGCCTTTTGAATTTGTGTTGAGATCTGGTTCTTGGCTTTTTTTTGAACTCCCTTCGTAGTGGTATTGTTGAGATTAGTTACTGGATTTTATTATTTAATTCCAGCCGTGAGCTTTTGGGTTGTTGGTCGTGATCTTTTGTGCGGGGCAGTGAGTGTGTTGTGTTTCTCTGAATCTGTCTTGCGTGTGATTTTAGCAGGTTTCCATCAAATCTTACGGGCCTTGTTGTGGTGAGCGTTTAGCAGAATTAAGGTACGGATCTTCAGCTTATAATTCAGCGTGGAACCTGGCTTGGATAGATTGCGAGATGGCTGTGTTTGGATTGCCGTGCGGTGTCGTTGCTCTGTGTGAGAGCTGTGTATGCTATTTGTGTTTAATTGCTGTGTTGCATATGTTTATATGCTTGTGTTCCAGCATGTTTCATACACGCATGACATTCCATTTCAGTCGCAGGTTTCCATCAAATCTTACGGGCCTTGTTGTGGTGAGCGTTTAGCAGAATTAAGGTACGGATCTTCAGCTTATAATTCAGCGTGGAACCTGGCTTGGATAGATTGCGAGATGGCTGTGTTTGGATTGCCGTGCGGTGTCGTTGCTCTGTGTGAGAGCTGTGTATGCTATTTGTGTTTAATTGCTGTGTTGCATATGTTTATATGCTTGTGTTCCAGCATGTTTCATACACGCATGACATTCCATTTCAGTCGTGGCAGCCATTGCCTTTTCTCGTTGTTGCTTCTTTGTTTTCTTACCAGGATGCGAGGGCGAGCGGTGATTCCGCACTCTCATTTCCCCTATGCGCCGAGTGGCTAGCTACCACAGTTCATAGGTTGGATGTTGATGCATCTGGTAAGGGTGGGCGAGTAGGGGTGAGTGGGTAGCACCCTCATGTCCTACACTCACCGTGGCCACATATTCTGTTGCAGTTTCCGTTGAGCTGTTGTCTCCTTTCTCATGCATAGCATCTGCATTTTATTCTTGCTGTTACTGCTGTTTTATAGTTGCTGTTCGTACTGGGGTTTGACCCCATGTCCCTCTGGGGCTTGGTTGTTTTTCTTGTTTGTGTTGTTTTCAGGAAACCCAGGTTTTACAGCTTTTCGTGGTTTTAACCCAGCTGGTGGTGCCCCAGGAGGTGGTTAGTGTGTCCCAGTGCGTATAGCATATCTATATGTATCAGTTGAGTTAGCGAAAGGATGTCTTGTGCTTTGCTGTTGTATTTAGCTTGTTAGAGTCTGATACATGTTGCTGTTGTTTTTATGCTATACTGTATTTTTATGGCTTGTAGCCTTTGGTTGTTTAGTTGTTTTTGCGAACTGGGATATATTTTTAGTATCGTACTATTTTGTATTATATCGTTTTAAACCGTCAGGCCAAAAGCGAAAATTTTACCCGCTTTTTGATAGCTTCCGCATGTGTTTGTGTGATTTTACTCTGATATGAGCACGAGGCCTGACATTTTTGGTATCAGAGCTTAATCTGGGATAAGCTCACTTTCTTTGATAACACTCGAGTCTAGGCACAGTGTTGTGTGTTGCATGTGCTTGACTATGTGACTACGTGTTGCTTATTTTTGTGTTATATGCTGTATCTGTTCTGTTTTGCTTGATCCTGTTGAGTATTTTTGTAGATGCCGCCTTGACGTCGTGGTAGAGGTAGGGGGCAGTTTGAGGAATCAGCAGGACAGAATGAGGATAGGCGTAGTGCCCGTAGTCATACTCGTGTTAGCAACAAGGAGGAAGATGAGATTGCGGCACCTCCTGCGGAGCGGATGGATGTTGTTATAGCACGATTTCAGCGGATGAACCCTCCAGTTTTTAATGGTGATGAGTCCAGTGAGGATGCCGACTCGTTGCTCCGGAATATCATTGGTCATTTTGATCGAGTGCGGTATGATGATGATCTTCGACTGAGTTTAGCGACCCTCTTGCTTAGGAAGGCAGCAGAGCGCTGGTGGCGAGGCGCTTCGAGTACCATTTT
>KV013348.1:69552-81509 GCA_001598015.1 Dorcoceras hygrometricum
AAGAAGTCGGGTTCTGGCTCTTCTGGTTCGGGCAGCTCGAGTAGCAGTGGTTCTCGAGCTGAGTTTTGTGGCTTTTGCGGTGGAAAGCATCCATCTACGCAGTGTGTTGGTGTGCAGGGCTCCTGCAACCTTTGTGGTCAGTACAGGCATTTTGCTAGAGTTTGTCCGTCAGCTGGATCACAGCAGACCGCGGCCCAGCCTCAGGGTCGAGGAGGTCAGTCTAGGGGTTGTTCCCCTCAGTTTCATCAGCCCCGATTGGGTGAGACTCAGTTTAGGCCGTTTCAGCAGCCTGGTCCATCGCGGTTTGGATAGACGTCTCAACCTTTCTTCTCTGGACCCCAGCATGCTCAAGTTAACGCCATCACTAGGGAGCAGGCCGAGGAGACACCAAGTCGGGTGATCGTAGGTACTTGCCTTGTTTTTTATTTTCCTGCTCATGTTTTGTTTGACACCGGTGCATAGCATTCGTTTATTTCTGATTCGTTTGTTGTTGAGCATGGTCTGTGAACCATTTCGTTGTGCGATGCTGTTTCCGTGTCTACCCCTGGCGGTGTGAGCTTGTTCTCCCAGGAGGTTTTGTTGGATGGTGTGCTGCGGTTTGGTGAGCATGTCCTGTTAGCGAACTTGATCCGTTTGATGCTTTGGGATTTCGATTGCATAGTTGGGATGGATGTGCTGTCCAAATATAGGGCCTCTGTGGATTGTTTTCATGGGATTGTGCGTTTTAAGCCTTTGTCTGGCGAGAAGTGGGACTTCTACGGCCAGGATTCTAGATCGAATGCGGAGCGGATGGATGTTGTTATAGCACGATTTCAGCGGATGAACCCTCCAGTTTTTAATGGTGACGAGTCCAGTGAGGATGCAGACTCGTTGCTCCGGAATATCATTGGTCATTTTGATCGAGTGCGGTATGATGATGATCTTCGACTGAGTTTAGCGACCCTCTTGCTTAGGAAGGCAGCAGAGCGCTGGTGGCGAGGCGCTTCGAGTACCATTTTGGAGACCGGTGTTCGGATCTCTTGGGACAGTTTTTGCGAGACCTTCCGGCAGGAGTATGTGCCCGAGTCTTATGTGAACGCCCGGGAGCGGGAGTTCGACCATATGGAGCAGGGTTCCATGACTGTTCGTGAGTATGCTAGGAAGTTTTCTTCTCTGTTGGCGTGCGTTCCCCATGTTTCTGGCCGGGAGAGGGCCAAGCGGACTCGATTTATTGAAGGATTGAATGAAGAGTTGTATCAGATTGTGCTGACCAGCAAACCCAAGAGCTATGCTGAAGCATTTGACACTGCTATTGATATCGAGGAAGGTTTGCAAAATCATCGTGCTCGTAGGCAGCAGGCGGCGCAGGTTAGTCGTCCTGCTATTCAGGGAGCGCAGTCTTCCCAGTCCTCCCAGTCAGCCCATCAGCCGTAGCAGCAGCAGCATCAGCAGCAGGTGGCTCAGCAGTCTGGCCGTCAGAGGTTTCGGCCCCACGGTCAGCAGTTCAAGAAGAAGTCGGGTTTTGGCTCTTCTGGTTCAGGCAGCTCTAGTAGCAGTGGTTCTCGGGATGAGTTTTGTGGCTTTTGCGGTGGAAAGCATCCATCTACGCAGTGTGTTGGTGTGCAGGGCTCCTGCAACCTTTGTGGTCAGTACAGGCATTTTGCTAGAGTTTGTCCGTCAGCTGGATCACAGCAGACCGCGCCCCAGCCTCAGGGTCGTTGGGGTCAGTCTAGGGGTCGTTCTCAGAAATTTCAGCAGTTTCAGCAGCCCCGCGTGGGTGAGACTCCTTGTAGGCCGTTTCAGCAGCCTGGCCCATCACGTTTTGGGCAGTCGTCTCAGCCTTTCTTCCCAGGACCCCAGCATGCTCAGGTTAACGCCATGACGAGGGAACAGGCGGAGGAGACACCGAGCCGGGTGATTGGAGGTACATGTCTTGTCTTTGACTTTCCTGCTCGTGTGTTGTTTGACACCGGTTCATCGCATTTGTTTATTTTTTATTCGTTTTTTGCTTAGCATGGTCTGTGTACCGTCCCTTTGCACGATGCTTCTGTTTCTACCCCCAGTTGTATGAGCCTGTTCTCCGAGGAGGTTTTGTTGAATGGTGTGTTGCGGTTTGGTGAGCATGTCTTGTTAGCAAACTTGATCCGTCTGATGCTTTGGGATTTCGATTGTATAGTTGGGATGGATGGAGCTTGTTCTCCCAGGAGGTTTTGTTGGATGGTGTGCTGCGGTTTGGTGAGCATGTCCTGTTAGCGAACTTGATCCGTTTGATGCTTTGGGATTTCGATTGCATAGTTGGGATGGATGTGCTGTCCAAATATAGGGCCTCTGTGGATTGTTTTCATGGGATTGTGCGTTTTAAGCCTTTGTCTGGCGAGAAGTGGGACTTCTACGGCCAGGATTCTAGATCGAATATCCCATTGATCTCAGCTACGGAGATGTTTAGCTTGTTGTCTTCGGGGAATGCTGACTTTATGATCTACGCATTGGATGCGTCTTCTTATTCCAGTGTTCAGCTCAGTGACGTTCCCGTGGTGCGACATTTACCGGATGTGTTTTCGGAGGAGATTTCTGGTTTCCCTCCAAGGCGGGAGATTGACTTCAGCATAGAGCTGGTGCCTGGAATAGCTCCGATCTCGCGTGCTCCTTATCGTCTGGCACCTGCGGAGTTGAGAGAACTCAAGGTGCAGTTAGATGATTTGCTGGAGAAAGGTTTTATCCGTCCTAGTATGTCACCATGGGGAGCGCCCATCTTGTTTTTGAAGAAGAAGGATGGCTCAATGCGGATGTGCATTGATATTCGCCAATTGAACAAAGCCACTGTCAAGAAAAAGTACCCGTTGCCGAGAATCGATAATCTGTTTGATCAGTTTCAAGGTTATGCGGTGTATTCAAAGATTGATCTTCGTTCAGGGTACCATCAGCTGAGAGTTAGAGAAGAAGATGTCATGAAGACTGCTTTTCGTACCAGGTACGGGCATTTCGAGTTTCTGGTGATGCCATTTGGATTGACTAATGCCCCTGCAGTCTTTATGGATTTGATAACCGAGTTTTCCGTGAGTTTATCGATCAGTTTGTGATCGTGTTCATCGACGACAACTTAGTCTATTCAAATACTCCTTTGGAGCACAAGGAGCATTTGCGTATTGTCCTTCAGACGCAGAGAGACCAGCAGTTGTATGCAAAGTTTTCCAAGTGCGAGTTCTGGTTGGATCGCGTCGTATTCTTGGGACATGTGATTTCAGCCGAGGGGATTTCTGTAGATCCTAGCAAGGTTGATGCCGTTCTGAACTGGGAGGTCCCAGGAATGTTTCCTAGATTCGCAGTTTCTTGGGTCTGGCTGGCTATTATCGTCGCTTCATTGAGGGATTCTCAAGTATAGCAAAGCCGATGACTCAATTAACTCAGAAGGACAAGCGTTTCGTTTGTACTGAGCAGTGTGAGAATTCTTTTCAAATGCTTAAGGAGAAATTGACTACTGCACCTGTGTTGGCTCTGCCGTCCGGAACAGGTGGATTTGTTGTTTGCTCTGACGCTTCGCTAAATGGATTGGGTTGTGTTTTGATGCAGAATGGCCGAGTCATTGCGTATGCCTCACGGCAGCTGAAACCGCATGAGACTCGTTATCCAGTCGATGATTTGGAGTTAGAAGCGGTGGTCTTTGCGTTAAAAATCTGGCGTCACTACCTGTTTGGCGAGCAATTTGTGGTGTACTCCGACCACAAGAGTTTGCAGTATCTGTTTTCGCATCCTGATTTGAACATGAGGCAACACCAGTGGATGGAGCTGCTAAAGGACTTTGATTATGAGATCAAGTACCAGCCTGGGAAGTCGAACGTAGTGGCCGATGCTTTGAGCAGGAAGGCTAGTGAGATGCTTGCGTCGTTGTACATCTCTAAGGATCAGGAGCATCTTAACACTACGGGTTGGAGATTCTACCCGGCTGAGGATTGCGTTGTAGTTTCATCTTTCCAAGTGGAGCCACAGATTGTTTCGACTATTGGAGCAGCTCAGAGGACTGACCCGTTTATCCACGAGTTGAAGTTGAAGGTCAGGGCTGGCGAACTTGAGGACTATTTTGTCTCTTCCGATGGGTGTTTGCGTTTCCGGGGTAGGTTGGTTGTGCCCAATTTGATTGATTTGAAGGAGGAAATCCTTCGGGAAGCGCACTGTAGCAGGCATAGTGTTCATCCTGGTGCACGGAAGATGTACCATGCTTTGAAGCCGCACTTTTGGTGGGCTGGCCTAAAGAGCGACATTGGTGGTTTTGTCGCTCGTTGCTTGAATTGTCAGATGGTTAAGGCCGAAAGGATGAGACCTGGTGGTCTGTTGCAGAGTTTGGGAGTGCCCCAATGGAATTGGGAGCACATTGCTATGGATTTCGTGACGCATCTGCCTCGTTCCAGTAGAGGATGCGATGCTATTTGGGTGGTTATAGACCGCTTGTCGAATTCTGCACATTTTATTCCCTATGGGATGACCTTCTCGTTCAAGAAGATGGCGAAGCTGTACGTTGATTGTGTTGTTAGACTGCATGGTGTGCCTGCTTCGATTGTTTCCGAACGAGATCCGAGGTTTACTTCCAGGTTTTGGAAGAGTTTGCAAACAGCTTTGGGTACCAGATTGGCTATGAGCACAGCGTATCACCTCCAGACAGATGGACAATCTGAGAGAACTATCCAGACGTTGGAGGATATGTTGCGAGATGTTGTGTTGGATTTCGGAGGTAGCTGGCAAGACGCGTTGTCTTTGGTTGAGTTTTCGTACAATAACAGCTACCAGGTGACGATTGGCATGGCGCCGTTTGAGGCTTTATATGGCAGGAAGTGCAGATCGCCAGTATGTTGGGAAGAAGTGGGGGAGAAGCAGCTATCTGCCCCTGAATTTGTGCAGCAAATGAAAGATCACGTGGATCTTATTAGACAGCGGATGAAAGCTGCCCAGGATCGCCAAGCTAGTTATGCAAATAAGAGGCATCGACCTCTTGAGTTTCAGGTTGGTGATCGTGTATTCCTCAAAGTTTCTCCGTTTCGTAGTGTGATGCGATTTGGACACAAGGGAAAGTTAGCCCCTCGTTACGTAGAATCATATGAGATTGTTGAGAGGATTGGCCCTTTAGCGTATCGGCTGTTGTTGCCGTCAGCGTTATCTTCTCTACATGACGTCTTTCATGTTTCCATGTTGAGGAAGTATGAGCCACATCCGTCTCATGTGCTTAGGACTGACAAGGTTGAGCTAGATCAGACGTTGAGCTCTCAGGAATATCCCTTGCAGATCCTTGGCAGAAAAGAGAAACAGCTGAGAAATAAAATCATTCCGTTGGTTATGGTGCAGTGGAGCAAACATGGAAGGGAAGAGGCTACTTGGGAGCTGGAAGAAAATATGCAGCGCGAGTGGCCGCATCTGTTTGATTAGCTGTTGAGCTAAATTTCCAATAGTTTGTAGCTTTTGGTTGTAATTCTTCCCTAGTTGTTGTAAATTGTTTGCTCAGTTATCTTGAACTCTTGGCTTGTGTTAGGCAGAGTTCTGTTGTGTATCTTGCTGTTTAGTTGTATTTCCAGATTGTTATTCGATTTCGGGGACGAAATCCTTTTAAGTGGGGGAGAAATGTGAGACCTGAAATGTAATTTAGATTAGTTTGTTGGAATTAATCGGTTTTTGGAGAATTCTGGGTTTTCGGAGTTCCATTTGAAGGTTTCGTTTGCATTTTCGGGTCGGAAATCATGTTTAGAGCAATTCTAGAAATTTTGGTATTTCTAGATTTTAATGAGAAATCTGGTTTGAGAGATCTGCTCGGGTTTGTGAGAAATCTGTTCGGCGAGAGGTGAAATCTGGACGCTTAGCGTTGCGGCGTGTTTTATAGCGAGAAGGCTTGATACGCCGTCGTTTTTGTGAGATCTGGACGTCTTGTGTAGGAGAGATCTGTGTGCTATTTTGTGTGAAATCTGCTCCGTGTGTTTTGTATGGTGTGAAACGCTGCCGTTTAATAAGTTAATACGGTGTCGTTTAGGCTTAGCACTGTAGTGAGATCTGATGCGCGCTGGTGAAATCTGTTAGGCGTGGGTGTTATGTGATACGTCGCCGTTTAGTTTAAATGGTGCAACGCCTTATTGAGCTAACGTGAGAGATCTGGTCGCGTGGGATGAGATCTGCTGATTTAGGCAACGTTTAGCGTTAAACGCTTGTTGCCCAGACTTCTCCGCGGTAGTGTTAGCATTTCCAGATTTCACCGTGTCATTGTGCGACGTCGTTTTAGTGATAACGTTCTTTCCAGCTTTTAGCGCATTTGGTTCAGATTCCTCTCGTGATTTATGTTAGCGATCAGACTTCTCCGTGGACTAGGAGCGACGTCGTTTTGGCGTTTGAGCGTTGTTTAGCGCATGCGTTGGATTTTGTGGAATCTGTTGTGCGTTTAGAAGTCTTGAAAGCTGTTTCTGCCGGTGGGCATTTTATTCAGACTTCTCGCGTGTATATATTGGAAGCGTAGGTCTTCAATTATTGATAAAAACAGAATCCATACTTAGAAATTTCTCTCGACCTCCGTTCCTTGTTTCTCAAACCCTTGGGTACTGTTCACCGTAGATTTTATCGGGCGATTCCCATTGATTCCGGCCACCGTTTTTCACGTTCGAGGTAGCGTTGGACTCCTCTCGGAAATTTCATCTCGTACCCATTTTGGAGGCTGTAGTTGGTTGGAACAAAAGCTCGAAGCTGCTTTGATTCGACCGTGCGTTGCTTGGTCGCAGGTAGCCTTTATAATTTGTGTTGAGATCTGGTTCTAGGCCTTGTTTTGAACTCCCTTCGTTGTGGTATTGTTGAGATTAGTTACTGGATTTTAGTATTTAATTCCAGCCGTGAGCTTTTGGGTTGTTGGCCGTGATCTTTTGTGCAGGGCAGTGAGTTTGTTGTGTTTTCCTGAATCTGTCTTGCGTGTGATTTTAGCAGGTTTCCATCAGATCTTACGGGCCTTGTTGTGGTGAGTGTTTAGCAGAATTAAGGTACGGATCTTGAGCTTATAATTCAGCGTGGAACCTGGCTTGGATAGATTGCGAGATGGCTGTGTTTGGATTGCCGTGCGGTGTTGTTGCTCTGTGTGAGAGCTGTGTATGCTATTTGTGTTTAATTGCTGTGTTGCATATGTTTATATCCTTGTGTTCCAGCATGTTGCATACACGCATGACATTCCATTTCAGTCGTGGCAGCTGTTAGAGTAGATGCCCAACTAGCCAACTTGTGGCGTGTGGGTTTTCATTGACTCTTGTACAAACGATCTTTATATATGATATTCGCATTCTTTTATATGGCATGCTTTACTTTCATTATGTGTGTAATGATTTACAATTGTGTTGAGTAAAGACCTAGATTACCTTATAATTCAGCGTGGAACCTGGCTTGGATAGATTGCGAGATGGCTGTGTTTGGATTGCCGTGCGGTGTTGTTGCTCTGTGTGAGAGCTGTGTATGCTATTTGTGTTTAATTGCTGTGTTGCATATGTTTATATCCTTGTGTTCCAGCATGTTGCATACACGCATGACATTCCATTTCAGTCGTGGCAGCCATTGCCTTTCTTCGTTGTTGCTTCTTTGTTTTCTTACCAGGATGCGAGGGCGAGCGGTGATTCCGCACTCTCATTTCCCCAATGCGTCGAGTGGCTAGCTACCACAGTTCATAGGTTGGGTGTTGATGCATCTGGTAAGGGTGGGCGAGTAGGGGTGAGTGGGTAGCACCCACATGTCCAACACTCACCGTGGCCACATATTCTGTTGCAGTTTCCGTTGAGCTGTTGTCTCCTTTCTCATGCGTAGCATCTGCATTTTATTCTTGCTGTTACTGTTGTTTTATAGTTGCTCTCCGTACTGGGGTTTGACCCCATGTCCCTCTGGGGCTTGGTTGTTTTTCTTGTTTGTGTTGTTTTCAGGAAACCCAGGTTTTACAGCTGGTCGTGGTTTTAACCCAGCTGGTGGTGCCCCAGGAGGTGGTTAGTGTGTCCCAGTGCATATAGCATATCTATATGTATCTGTTGAGTTAGCCAGGGGATGCCCTGTGCCTTGCTGTTGTATTTAGCTTGTTAGAGTGTGATACATGTTGCTGTTGTTTTTATGCTATACTGTATTGTTATGGCTTGAAGCCTTTGGTTGTTTAGTTGTTTTTGCGAACTGGGATATATTTTGAGTATCGTACTATTTTGAATTATATCGTTTTAAACCGTCAGGCCAAAAGCGAAAATTTTACCTGCTTTTTGATAGGTTCCGCATGTGTTTGTGTGTTTTTACTCTGATATCAGCACGAGGCCTGACAAGAGTTTGGCGCGGAATCTGTTCAGTAGCACTTGCTGGGTCATCGCTGAATGTTAGCATTAAGAAGTGGTGACTTCAGCAGTGGTCGCTGAGTGGTTGTGTTCAGCAGTCGTAGCGAGATCAGTTGTCGCTGAGCAGTAGAGAGCGTGCTAGTGTGTTTCAGCGGTGAGTAGCTAAACGTCGTCGTTTGGATTAGTTTGTACATCGTCGTTTGGATTAGTTGGACTCAGCAGTAAGCAGCGTTGGTCTTCAGTAGTGTCAGAGATCTGATGTTGCGTTGCGAAACAGATGTTGATTAGTTGTTCACAAGTGAGTAGCGGGTGACGTGTCCAGTTGCGACAGTAGTTCTCTACGACGTCGTTTGATTTAGTAGAGATCTGTTTTGGTTTAGAGTGAGATCCGTTGCAAGATCTGAAGTTGGTTAGAAACAACATTCTACCCCTGAATTTGTGCAGCACATGAAAGATCAGATTGATTCGATTCGAAGTAGAATGACAGTTGCTCAAGACCGTTTCTCTAGCTATTCTAACCGAAGTCGTCGACCGTTAGAGTTTGAGGTCGGCGATCGTGTGTTTGTCAAGATTTCTCCTTTCAAGAGCGTGATGAGATTTAGATGTAAAGGCAAATTAGCTCCTAGATTCGTTGGTCCCTTTGAGATTGTTGAGCGGATTGGACAGTTTGCTTATCGATTGAGGCTGCCTGATGAATTAGCAGCGATACATGACGTTTTTCATGTGTCAATGTTGAGAAAATATGAGCCAGATCCGTCCCATGTTTTGAGAACCGACGATGTTGAGCTAGATTCTGCCTTAGCTATGTCGAATATCCAGTGCAGATTCTGGATCTGAAGGAGAAGCAGTTGAGGAACAAGATAATTCTGTTGGTGATGGTCCAATGGAGTAAGCATGTGCGAGAAAAAACTACCTGGGAGGTTGATGAGAAGAAGAGACAAGACTGGCCTCGTCTTTTTGACCTGTGACAGCAGTATACTTCCAGGCAACTTTTGTCTTGGTTTCGTGTTTGATTTGTTGCTTTGCGCCCTGGTCTTGTGACCATGTAGAGCGTTGAGTTTTGTTGATGTTTCTGATTGATTTTTCCATGAGTTTTCCTTTGATTTCGAGGACGAAATCTCTTAAGGTGGGGAGAATGTGAGGAATCAGATTTTTCATTAGTGATTAATCAGATTTTTGGATTAGATTAGTCACGAGAATTGATATTTTCGAATTCTAGAATTTCGGATTTTTGGTAAAATATGACTTGAGAATTTCAGATCTCTCGTAGGATTGTTCAGACTTTAGTTCGGGTTTCATCGGGTGAAATCCGTTTGAATTTTGGAGTTGAATTGAGGAATTTTGGGCGAGATCTGATTCCCAAGCGTTTGCATGAGCTGCCGCGGGCATATGGTGAAACGCCGTCGTTTCAGGTATATAGGTGTGAGAGATCTGCTCGAGGGAGGGATCTGATGGTTGAGTTTTGCTTTAGAAGCAAGACGCCATCGTTTTGCAGTTCAGATGTCTCACTTGAAGAGAAATCTGTTGGCTTAGCGCGCACGGATGCGAGGATTAACGAGAAGAGGACGCGTGTAAGTCAACGCTTCTGGTTTGACTAGAGAGGTTGAGATCTTTTAGAGAGTGAGCGCTAGTTATTGATCCAGATGTCTCAGATGTGACGTCGTTTGATTTATTTAGCTGTAATCCTGATACGTCATCGTTTTGATTGTTACGCTAGTGTTTAGCGTTATCACAGAGATCTGATTCGTGTTGCACGCGAGTTGAGTGAAGCGTTGGAGCATTCAGACTTCACGCATGAGGCGTCGTTGATCTAGTGACTACGGAGTCGTTAGTTTAATGCGCAGGCGTTTTGAGTTAGCGTTAGCGTGTTCAGACTTGTGCGAGCGTTGAGGGAACTGATGGATGTATAACGCAGGAGCACTTCAGATGTCAGGCGTACGATGTCGTTTGGCTTAAAGGCGCGGGATTTTAGCGTAGCGCTGAAATCTGATTGGGTTTGAGCGCCAGTTCGAGGGATCTGTTTGGCGATAGGAAGAGATGTAGGGATCTGTTTTTGTCGGTAATTGACTCGAACAGTGGCGTTAACTGGAGGATTAAATTTCAAGTGTTGATCAACACTTAGCCAATTTTCAACCCGATATTTCTTATCCTCTTCCCGTTGAAACCCTCGTTCTGCACTGTTCATTCGTAGCCCTTTTCCTTAGATTCCATCCTTTCCTGTCGCCGTTTGGAACGATTTAGATGGCGCTGGACTCCCCTTGAGTAGCTCTTTCGTTTGCTACCTATTTGAGGCTTTGAATCGTCGTTGGAAAGGAAGTGCGAAGTGGCTGGAGGTTCGAAGATTTCTGAGAAACCTGTTATGTTAGTTCTTCAGCTCTTTTGAGCTTCTGGGTAAGCGCCTCTTGCTGATTTGAGCTCTGTACTTGTTATTATTACCTGAGTGAGTGTATGGAATGAGATTTGAGTTATGGTCGTAGGTGTTAAAGTGTATAAGCTTAGATTTGTTTCGGATATTAGCTGATTTTTGAGGCTCTTTCACAGATTTGAGACCCCAGGTGCATTCTGCCGTGAGCGCCGAAGTCAGGAGAAAGCTGGTTGTGTAGGTTGTGTGTTAGAGTAGATGCCCAACTAGCCAACTTGTGGCGTGTGGGTTTATAGACTCTTGTATATGACAGTCTTTTTGAGACTAGCATCTGCGATGCGAAGTACCATGTTTCATTGGTAGGGAACATTGTGATGTTCTGAGCATGCAGATAGATAGTGACCTGGTGATCTATCGAACTACCCTCGTTCGGACTTTTCAAGTGGTTACCATTTGTCGAGTGGATAAGTCCGAGGTCTTGGTTGTACTGATTAGTCCTCACGACTCGAAACGTCGTTGAGACTCTACATGATAGGCGTCTCACTTTGACCCGTTTTCCGACTCACTTGGGGTCATTAGGCGCCGGGGTTGGGTGAGACCCCGATGCATGTAGGAGTCGATGCTTCATTGTCGAGGATTCACCGCTCGCTTACATGCATGGATATCCTATTCTATCTGAGGGGATAATAGTGTATAAATCTCTGGCCAGAGTACTAGAAGTGTTTTAGGTAAATGGGTTTACCAAGTTACACTCGCGATGTCACTATTCGATGTCCAAGATATATGCATAGCTATCGGATCTTTAGCGACTCTCGATTTACCAATGGTCGTTGATCTGATCGGGATATATGGATAAGGACCGTACTGTACGTTAACCACGACCAACTGGTTCTTGCAGGCACTATAAGTGATACCTAGGGGATCATGGCGCGATGTTGCTAGGCGCTTTACCATGATCCGTTGGGCAAGTCCGAAATTGTGATTTCGGAGCCACAATGGTTGTGGGCCCACGGCTAGCTGTATCCCTGAACCATTGAGGGTCACACAAGTACTGGATTCAAGATTCCCGCACGGAAACTGAGCTCAATGTGTTGAGCATATGAAGTCAGTGATACCTAGGGGATCATGGCGCGATGTTGCTAGGCGCTTTACCATGATCCGTTGGGCAAGTCCGAAATTGTGATTTCGGAGCCACAATGGTTGTGGGCCCACGGCTAGCTGTATCCCTGAACCATTGAGGGTCACACAAGTACTGGATTCAAGATTCCCGCACGGAAACTGAGCTCAATGTGTTGAGCATATGAAGA
>KV013348.1:86719-103770 GCA_001598015.1 Dorcoceras hygrometricum
TACCAGAAATGGTCGCACCTAGGAGATCCGAAAGGATTCCTAGGGCTCCTGAGAGATATGGTTTTCTCTTTGAAGATGATCAAGGTGATCAAGTTGTTGGATCTGATCCAAGAACTTTCAAGGAGGCAATTTCCGATGCTGATTGTAATTTGTGGCTTGAAGCAATGCAGTCTGAGTTTGACTCAATGCATGCGAACCAAGTTTGGACTCTTGTTAAACCCTCCCGAAGGAATTGTTCCTATTGGGTGCAAATGGGTATACAAGAGGAAACTTGGGCCTGATGGTAAGGTAATGACCTACAAGGCACGACTGGGTCGCGGAAAGGTTACACTCAAAGGCAAGGTGTTGAATATGATGAAACATTCTCGCCAGTCGCAATGTTCAAGTAAATTAGAATCTTGTTAGCCATAGCCGCATGGTACGACTATGAGATATGGCAAATGGATGTGAAAACTACGTTCCTTAATGGAAACATTAAGGAAGAGATATATATGACGCAGCCTGAGGGTTTCACATCTGTTGGAAGTGAGCATAAGGTATGCAAACTTCAGAGATCGATCTACGGTCTCAAACAAGCATCGAGGAGTTGGAACCTGAGATTCGATGAAACAATTAAGGAATTTGGTTTCATCAAGAATCCCGAGGAGCCATGTGTATACAAGAAGGTAGTTAGAAGCGCTGTGACATTCCTCGTACTTTATGTTGATGACATTCTACTCATTGGGAATGATGTAGGAATGCTGCAATCAACTAAAGTCTGGTTGTCTAGTAGATTTTCGATGAAGGTGATTGATACATGCTAAACTGTTGTACTGTGGCTTTTAGCCTTGTGTATTTTGTAAACTGGGACATTTTGAGTATTGCAGTATTTTAAATTATGTTTTTACCAATCAGGCCAAAAGCGAAAATTTTTATAACCACGATTTTATTGCTTCCGCTATGCGTTTGCGTGGTTAAACTCTGTGTTTGTGCACGAGGCCTGACACAAAATACTTTTAAAGTTTCTAAAACTCAGTCTATAAAGAAAGGGAGAGTAATGATTTTTGAATAGCAGAGCACTGGACCAAGAGTGAAAGGTACAGCAACATCTCTTCTGTCGAGCTGACAGATTGCACGAGATATGTGGACGCCAAGACCTCTTACTTTGGATGTGCTGAAATGATAGTGCATATGACAGAGTTCGAGAGAAGTGGAAGATATTCTGTGAATTTGATTATCATTTATCTTCCAATCTGAAAATATGAGATTTTTCAGTAGAATATAATTTGTTTTTAAATTCATATCATGCGTGCATTCTTTTTGCAAACTGTCGTCCCTTTCCAAAATGTTTTCTTTTCGTAAATTTAAAAACCCCGTGTTGTTTTTAGGGGGATTTTTTATTTAAATATAAAGGGGGATACATGATTTCGAAACGTTTTCTGATTCCCACAAAAAGGGGGAGAAATATTTCAAAACTGTTTTGAGCGCTTTCAGTTTTCCAGGTTTTGTGTAAATAAAAGAGGGGGAGATTGTTGGATCTGTAAAACAGATCACATCTGGTTTTTTATGTACACAAAACATGTTCATCTGTTTCTAACTGTATTAATTTAGTGCGCAGCGTCATTGCGAGAACCAGCTCGAGTCTGAGCTGGTTCAGATCACAACAAAGCATTGTAGAAAATCAGTCGTGCACCGAAGATGAGAAATATAGCAGATAAGCTGTGAACCAGATTAGTATTGTAGATGAAAGATGATAGCTTCGAATCAAGTGTAGATTGAGAAGATTTCCAAGCTAGAACAGTGAGGGGACGCCCAAGCTAGTCTAGCAAAAGGATATCTAAGGTGGTATAGTGAGGGGACGCCCGAGCTGGTCCAGCTTAGGACATCCAGATCGCAGCAGAAAGCTAAGCTAGTCTAGCATACAGCTAAGGTGATCAGCAGAAGTCCAGCAGACATCCAAGCTAGTTCACCAGCTTGGAGCAAGAGCAGGTTCAGAGCACAGAGCGCTGCAGAAATCACCTCAGCCTAGAGAGTGTTAAAGTAGGTGCCCAACTAGCCAACTTGTGTCATGTGTGCTTTTGATGACTATTTGTATAAAACAATCTTTGTTTTATGAAATTCACATTTTAGATGGAATTCTCCATCGTCGTTGTTTTTATAATGTAAACAATTATGTTGGATAAAGACCTAGAATGCACCATAGTGTATGTTAGATGTGATAGTGGGTATGACGGCTATCATGAAACATATCTAACAGTAACTGTGTATTCTGAATAAGTTCCTAGTTGATTGGGCCGTCAAAATGAGGATAATGCCGCCCGAGCTTGAGACTAGTATCTGCGATGCGAAGTACCATGTTTCATTGGTAGGGAACATTGTGGTGTTCTGAGCATGCAGATAGATAGTGACCTGGTGATCTATCGAACTACCCTCGTTCGGACTTTCCAAATGGTTACCATTTGTCGAGTGGATAAGTCCGAGGTCTTGGTTGTACTGATTAGTCATCACGACTAGAAACGTCATTGAGACTCTACATGATAGGCGTCTCACTTTGACCCGTTTGCCGACTCACTTGGGGTCATTAGGCGGCGGGGTTGGGTGAGACCCCGATGCATGTAGGAGTCGATGCTTCGTTGTCGAGGATTCACCGCTCGCTTACATGCGTGGATATCCTATGCTATCTGAGGGGATAATAGTGTATAAATCTCTGGCCAGAGTACTATAAGTGTTTTAGGTAAATGGGTTTACCTAGTTACACTCGAGATGTCACTATTCGTTCTCCAAGATGTATGCATAGCTATCGGATCTTTAGCGACTCTCGATTTACCAATGGTCGTTGATCTGATCGAGATATATGGATTGAAAAGGACCGTACTGTACGCTAACCACGACCAACTGGTTCTTGTAGGCACTATCAGTGATACCTAGGGGATCATGGCGCGATGTTGCTAGGCGCTTTACCATGATCCGTTGGGCAAGTCCAAAATTGTGATTTCGGAGCCACAATGGTTGTGGGCCCACGGCTAGCTGTATCCCTGAACCATTGAGGGTCACACAAGTACTGGATTCAATATTCCCGCACGGAAACTGAGCTCAATGTGTTGAGCATATGTAGAGGATTTTTGGAAGTACGACTTCCTAAAAGTCAACAGGTGTCAAATCGTGATTTCCCACTGTTGAGGGGCAAAACTGTCATTTGGACTAGGTAATCTGAAAAATCGTTTTTCGCATCATAATATTCAGTTTTGGAAACTGAGTCGATCGGTCCGATCTGATCGACGATCGGAGTTATGATGAAACGGCAATGAATTAAACGAACCGAATGTTCACATGGACCTGGGTATGACCCAAGTCCATTGGGCCGGTTCAAGCCCATCTACCAACTTAATTTAATTAAGATGACTTAAAGCTTTGATCATTGTAACTCATAACCTAACCCTAGCTCCAAAGTTGGCTTCCCCCCTCCTCTCTCAAAAAGCCACCGCCTCCGCCGGCCACCACCATCGCCGCCGCCGCCGCCGCTAAGTGATCGGACTTGTTCCGATCAACTTTTTGAGGAGTTTCCGTCCGTGCTGATCTCGTCAGGCCTTCTAGTGCAGGCTGACAAAGGAACCTTGCTTCTGGTCGTGGACCTGATTAGACGTAATCTACCGCCGCCTACCGTGAAGAGCCAGTCTCCCTGCGATTCTGGTTGGAGCCAGGCGCCTGTCACCAGCAAGGTAACACCCCGAGAAACGCCCTATGAATGGTTTATAGTGCAGTTTTATTGTATTGAACGTTTTCCCGGTGCTAATTTTAAACTTCCGCTGCGCTGCCGGGAGACGGGATCCGGATCCGCCACGGTTTTCCAACATTGTGTTCGGTTGTGCTTGAAGAAATATGTAGAGGTATAGTTAAGCTGCTGGTGGTACGAATTGGAGCAACTCTAACAGCTTTGAGCATGGACATGGCTGTATTTCATGTTATGAAATCTGTTGGTTAGATTCTGTGATTTTACGTGAAACATTTTGATGAATTGCTTGAGTTATATATTCTGTTTTCACGTATTGATGTTTATGCATTTAGAATTTATTATTGAATGGCATTCATGCATACATCTTGAGCCAGATTTGATTTATTGATGACCTGAGATAGAGCCACGTTGTGACCGGTCGACAGATGTGTCGTGCCAGAAAGGTCCAAAGCTATCATCGGAGTGGTGGCGACTTTTTGGTTGTGTCAGAATACCACCGAGCTGTGATGGGTTAATTGAGTGTCCAGACCAGAATATCACGGACCGATGATTTCCTCCCTCCGGTCGATACACCGGTTGGGGTTTAGAGGCTCGCCTGAGTTGATTTTCCAGATTGATACACTGGCCTACATGACCGATACCTTTGACAGCCTCATGCATTTCATAACTTGATTTATAGCATGTTGCATGATTAGCTGTTTTGATGGCTCTTCGTACTGAGGCTTGACCTCGTATTTTCTTTCCTGCTTTTGTGTTGCTTGGGTCTATGTTAGCCATTTTCAGGATCTCCAGGTAACCTAGCTGGACCGAGTGGAGCGCCAGCTGGTCGATCCCCTTTCCCTTGAGTCCCAGTTCATTATGATATTGTATTGAGCCAGGGGATGCCCTGAGTCTTTATATATTTTGGGGATCTTTGTTGTATGATATTTGATGTTACCTTATTTGTATGGGTTTTTACTTAACTCGTATTTTGAGTATTGATATTTGAATGATTGTTTTGAGTTCAGGCCCAAACTAGTTCTAAAAAATTTTTAAGCCCTGATTTTATGCTTCCGCTATTATGTGTTTAATTGTGCTATAATATTTAGTATTTAGCACGGGGCCTGACATTTTTTGTATCAGAGCTTAAACTGGGATAAACTCGATTTCCTTTTATCACACTCGAGTCTAGGAACAGAGTTTTGATTTGATTTTGATTGACTCTGTGGCGTACATGACTCATTTATCTGTCTTTGTGATATATCTGTTGTGAGATTTTACCTTGAGATTTTGTAGATTCCGTCGAGGAGAGGTAGAGGTAGGACTGCTAGACGTTCCGCTGAGGAGTCTGGGGCCTCGATTAGTGAAGAGGGTGTTCAGCAGGTTGAGGACGTGACGAGACAGATAGGTGGGATGGAGTTAGTTCTAGAGATATTTCGGCCGACGATTGGACGCGTTTTTCAGCCTGCACTTGACGTGTCGCACTCGTTTCAGTCTCCTCAAGGATCGCAGCAATCGAATCACCAGAAGTATAGGCCTCGAGGGAAACAGTTTAAGAAGCGATCAAACTTGAGTTCTTCGGCTTCAGTGAGTTCTGGTTGCAGTGGCTCCATAGGAGGAGTGACTTGCGGATAGTGCGGAGGGAAGCACATGACTTCGCAGTGTCGTGGAGTGCAAGGTAATTGCCATAAATGTGGACAGCCTGGACATTTTTGGAGGGTGTGTCCTTTATTGAGGGGAAAGTCTTCGGTTCCTTCGCAGCAGGCCCAGGTGGATACCCCGACGGGAGAGCAGGATGAGGAGACGCCTGATATAGTTATCGCAGGTACATATTCTATCTTTGATTTTCCTGCGAGAGTTTTATTCGACACAGGAGCGTCACACTCCTTTGTTTCTGAGTTGTTGTGTATGAGCGTGGGTTGAGTCCATCCCCACTGTGTGATGTTGTCTCCGTGTCTACCCCTACTGGTGTGAGTCTGTTGACCCGAGAGGTAGTGATTGATTGCCTGATTAGGTTTGATGAGCATGTCTTAGTGACCAATCTGATTGTCTTGGAGATGAGGGATTTTGACTGCATCTTGGGAATGAATGTATTGTCTAGCCATAAGGCTACCGTCGATTGTTTCCATGGTGTGGTGAGATTCACCCTGATTCGAGTGAGAAGTGGGATTTCTACAGCACGGATTTGAGGTCGAAGATTCCACTGGTGTCCACTATGGAGATGTTTAGCCTGCTATCGCTGGATAATGCTAGGTTTATGATTTATGCACTTGATGTTTCCCAAGAGTCGCGTTTAGAGTTGAGCGACATCCCGATTGTCTGAGAGTTTCCTGACGTGTTTCCAGATGAGATTCCTGGATTCCCTCTGAGACGTGAGATCGATTTCAGCATCGAGTTGATGCCCGATACAGCCCCGATTTCTAGAGCCCCGTATCGGTTGGAGCCAGCAGAGTTGAAGGAACTCAAGGATCAGTTGAGAGATCTTTTGCAGAAAGGCTTAATCAGACCGAGCATGTCGCCTTGAGGAGCTCCGATTCTTTTCGTGAAGAAGAAAGATGGGCCTATGAGGATGTGTGTGGACTTCCGACAGTTGAATAAAGCGACGGTGGAGAAAAAGTATCCTTTGCCGAGGATTGATGACTTGTTCAATCATTTGCAAGTATCGATCGTATACTCGAAGATTGAATTGTGCTATGGCTATCACCAGTTGCGGATTAGAGACGCTGATGCGTCGAAGACAGCTTTCCGGATGAGATATGGGAATTATGAGTTTCTTGTCATGCCGTTTGGGTTGACGAATGCCCCAGATTTTTCATGGATTTGATGAATCGCGTCTTTAGCGAGTACATCGATTGGTTCGTGATAGTCTTAATAGATGACATCTTGATATATTCAAAGAGCATGAGAGAGCATAAGGAGCATCTCAGATTGGTGTTGCAGAGATTGAGAGACTTGCAGTTGTACGCCAAATTCAACAAGTGTGAATTTTGGCTAGACAAGATTATTTTTTTGGGTCATGTGATTTCGGCGCAAGGAATTTCGGTGGATCCGAGTAAGGTCGAAGCAGTTCTTAACTGGGAGACCTAGGAATGTTTCCGAGATCCGTAGTTTCATGGGATTGGCTGGCTATTATAAACGTTTTATCGAGAAGTTCTCTTCGATAGCCAGGCCTATGACTCAGTTGACTCAGAAGAATAGGAAGTTCATTGGGACTGACGAGTGCGAGTCTAGCCTTCAGACGTTGAAGGATAAGTTGACATAGCTCCTGTTCTGGCTCTACCGTCTGGATCTGGGGGATTTGTCATATTCTCCGATGCTTCTCTGAGTGGTTTTGGGTGTGTTCTGATGCAGAACGGGTACGTGATTGCGTATGCATCTCGACAGTTGAAGCATCACGAGACGAGGTACCCCGTTCATGATCTGGAAGTGGCTGCGATAGTGTTTGCTTTGAAGATTTGGCGTTGGGGGATTTGTCATATTCTCCGATGCTTCTCTGAGTGGTTTTGGGTGTGTTCTGATGCAGAACGGGTACGTGATTGCGTATGCATCTCGACAGTTGAAGCATCACGAGACGAGGTACCCCGTTCATGATCTGGAAGTGGCTGCGATAGTGTTTGCTTTGAAGATTTGGCGTCACTATTTGTATGGTGAAGAATTTGTGGTGTACACCGACCACAAGAGTCTGATATATATCTTCACACAGTCGGATTTGAATATGAGGCAGCATCGTTGGATGGAGTTGTTCAAGGACTTTAACTGTGATATTCAGTATCAGCCTGGGCGGATGAACTCAGTAGCCGATGCTTCGAGTAGGAAAACCCAGCCTGATATGTTAGCATCTTTGAGTGTCTCGAGAATCTGCGAGCAGTTGAGTACTTCCGGTTGGAGATTTCAGCCGAGTGATCCGTACTTCATGGTTTCTACGATTCAGGTTGAGCTACAGATTTTGTTTGACATCAGGGAGGCGCAGAGGACTGATCCCTATATCCATGAGTTGAGAATTAAGGCCCAGAATGGTCAGTATAATGATTTCTCTGTTTCTTCGGATGGATGTCTGAGATTTCAAGGGAGACTAGTGGTTCCGAACCTGGTTGATTTGAAAGAGACCATTATGAATGAAGCGCAATGTAGTCAGTACAGTGTGAATCCGGGTGAGAGAAAGATGTACCATGCCTTGAAGTCTCACTACTGGTGGGCAGGTATGAAGAGCGACATTTATGGTTTTGTTGCTAAGTGTTTGAATTGCCAGCAGGTCAAGGCCAAGAGGGTGAGAACTGGTGGATTGCTTCAGAGTTTAGAGGTGCCTCAATGGAATTGGGAGCACATCGCCATGGATTTTGTGACTCATTTATCTCGATCGAGTAGGGGATGCGATGCGATTTGGGTGGTGATTGATCGACTCTCAAAGTTAGCCCATTTCATTCCCTATGATGTGAGGTGTTCGATGAAGAAAATGGCGAAGTTGTACATCGACCATGTGGTTAGATTGCATGGACTGCCGGTTTCGATAGTGTCTGACAGAGATCCAAGATTCACATCTCGTTTTTGGAAGAGCTTGCAAGCAGCGATGGGTTTGAGATTGGCTATGAGTACAGCCTATCACCCACAGACTGATGGTCAATCTGAGCGGACCATTCAGACTTTAGAAGATATGCTGTGTGTAGTTGTGATGGATTTCAGCGGTGGCTGGCAGGATTCCTTGTCCTTATGTTGGGGAACCGCGGCGGATCCGGATCACGCCTCCCTGTGAGGCAGCGGAAGAGCTTGCAAGCAGCGATGGGTTTGAGATTGGCTATGAGTACAGCCTATCACCCACAGACTGATGGTCAATCTGAGCGGACCATTCAGACTTTAGAAGATATGCTGTGTGTAGTTGTGATGGATTTCAGCGGTGGCTGGCAGGATTCCTTGTCCTTATGTTGGGGAACCGCGGCGGATCCGGATCACGCCTCCCTGTGAGGCAGCGGAAGAACAAATTTGTCGGGAGACGATCAATACAATTAGATACAAACATGCAAGGTATGACATTCATAGGGCGTTTAGATTGCTACCTTGCTGGCAACTCGTGCCTGGCTCCGACCAGTTTCTCGAGGAAACCGGCACTTCACGGTAGATGGCGGTAGACTACGTCAATCAGGTCCACGACCGGATGCGAGACTCCTTCGTCAGCCTGCACTAGAAGGCCTGACGAGATCGGCGCGGACGGATTCTCCTCGTCAAGTTGGCCGGAACAACCTCCATGTATTTCACCTCACGTCCAGTAAGGGCCCAATAATATGACGCTGTTTACTATCACGTGTCAAGATGACCCATCAATGTTGATTCGTGAAGGACGGTCCCCTTAACGTCCCCAATAATATGAGCCAACGTTAAAAGGAGTTCCAACCGAACTCACAACGAGTGTCAATGGCGTGACAGCTTTCCGGCATACATGACCCCCTCAATAATATGAGCCGGGCCATGTATACGGGTAGCATCGACGTACACCCATTGTTGATGGAAGGTAGGGTTAATTTAAACAATTTTAAATACCCTTTTGTTTATCGAATAAACATTTTATCATGATATAAGTTTTAAATCAAATTTAAAACGAGGGATTTTATTTTGAAAAACATTTTGGTCTCATGCATATTTAAATCTAATTTAAAACATGCAAACATGCGGATTCAATTAAACTATATATCAACATATATAAAGTAAACATTGGGATGATCGATCGCGAGAGCTATGCGGTCCGTGGTTGCCAATCACGGACCTGGGTCCAATCCTAGGTGATATGCAATATGCAATGCAATCCTATTACATTTGCTTCCGGTTTTACAGATCTTCGGTCTTCAATATCTTTGATCGTCATCGGGCCCACCATCTTCAAAAGTCCTCCCACTAAGTCTAGTAATTTACAATTAAATTCTATGACAAATAAGGGATACATTTTAAGGGGTGGGAACGGACCACAAACAGACCCACATTTATAAAATGATAATCAATAATATTAAAACAACCGAAATCATAAAACCTAAAGCATACACCTCAGACATTGGGCATGGCTCTCGATCATCCCAATCATGCAATCAATTTATTTAATATGCATAAATTAAATAATCAAATTATTTATCGCAAAATCATATTTTAATCATAAAATCGCATTTTGTCGATAAAATCAATTTTTTAATCAACAAAATCATATTTAATTCTAAAATCATATTTTACAATCAAAATCGTATTTTGCAATTTTAATTGCATTATATTGGGCCAAAAACAATTTTGGGCCCAAAATCTCAAAAATTCAAAATTGACCAAAATCGGCCTGGTATCGAATATCGGCCCGAAAACTTCATGGGCTCCCCGGGACAGGCCCGAACTAAACCTAGAAGTAAAATTCAGCCGTTGCAACAATATGCCGGAGGGACGTCGCCGGTCTCCGCCAAGATAACGCGCGCGGCACAAGGCCGCGCGCAGCCGCTAGCTGCGCGGCATCAAATGCGCACAACGTCGCGCCATCTTGTGCGCCAACAGCAGCATACGTTGGCCACCAGTGTGCGACCAGCGCTGCCCATCGTCGGCCAGCATCTATTACCGCACGGCAAGCGTGCGATATCAGGCCGGCCATCGTGCGGCGAGCACGCGATGGTGTCGCGCGCGCGACGGGGAGCGCCGCCGCACATGACGGCGGCCGGCAGCTACAACTTAAATTTTTTTGTTTGATTCGATCTGAAAAATAGAGATTAGATACAATTATGGCAACGATGTATTGAAGGATCCGAGCCTGTGCTCTGATACCACTGTTGGAATAGCGGTGGCGGATCCGGATCCCGTCTCCCGGCGGAGCAGCGGAAGTTTAAAATTAAGCGCCGGGATACGTTCAATACAATAAAATCAATACTAAAACCATTCATAGGATGATTTTCGGGGTGTTACCTTGCTGGCGTCTAGGCGCCTGGCTCCAACCAGAATCACAGGGAAACTGGCTATTGTCGGTAGACGGAGGTAGATCGTCAATCAGGTCCATGACCGGAATCGATCTTCCTCCAATCAGCCTGCACTAGAAAGCTGATGGATTTTATCACGAACAGAATCACCTCGTCTCACTGATCATAAGAAGTCTAATCACGCGAAGATCGGACGGCGGCGGCGCGGCAGTGGGCGGCGGCCGTGCGTGAGGTTGGTGGAGGAGGGGGCGGCGGCTTCTCAAGATTGGAGGCTAGGTTTAGGTTGTAATTAGTGTAGTGGTTAATCCCCCATAAATATAAGTCATTCATGGGCTTGAACCAGCCCAATGGACTTGGGTCCAACCCAGGTCCTTGTGAACATTCGGTTCGTTTAATTCACTGCGGTTTCATCATAACTCCGATCGACGATCAGATCGGACCGACCGACTCAGTTTCCAAAACTGAACATTATGATGTGAAAAACAATTTTTCAGATACCTATTCCAAAATGACAGTTTTGCCCCTCAACAATGGAAAATCGTAATTTCACCCCTATTGAGTTTTAGGAAGTCGCACTCCCTAAAATCCTCTTCCTATGCTCAACATATTGAGCTCAGTTTCCATACGGGAATCACGAATCCAGTACTTCTGTGACCCTCAATGGTTCAGGGATACACTAGCCGTGGGCCCACAACCATTGTGGCTCCGAAATCACAATTTCGGACTTGCTCAACGGATCATGGTAAAGCGCCTAGCAACATCGCCCCATGATCCCCTAGGTATCACTGATAGTGCCTGCAAGAACCAGTTGGTCGTGGTTAGCGTACAGTACGGTCCTTTCAACACATATATCCCGATCAGATCAACGACCATTGGTAAATCGAGAGTCGCTGTATCACTGATAGTGCCTTGCAAGAACCAGTTGGTCGTGGTTAGCGTACAGTACGGTCCTTTCAACACATATATCCCGATCAGATCAACGACCATTGGTAAATCGAGAGTCGCTAAAGATCCGATAGCTATGCATACATCTTGGAGATCGAATAGTGACATCACGAGTGTAACTAGGTAAACCCATTTACCTAAAACACTTCTACTACTCTGGCCAGAGATTTATACACTATTATCCCCTCAGATAGCATAGGATATCCACGCATGTAAGCGAGCGGTGAATCCTCGACAACGAAGCATCGACTCCTACATGCATCGAGATCTCACCCAATCCCGCCGCCTAATGACCCCAAGTGAGTCAGCAAATGGGTCAAAGTGAGACGCCTATCATGTAGAGTCTCAATGATGTTTCGAGTCGTGAGGACTAATCAGTACAACCAAGACCTCGGACTTATCCACTCGACAAATGGAAACCACTTGGAAAGTCCGAACGAGGGTAGTTCGATAGATCACCAGGTCACTATCTATCTGCATGCTCAGAGCATCACAATGTTCCCTACCAATGAAACATGGTACTTCGTATCTCAGATACTACTCTCAAGCTCGGGCGGCCTTATCCTCATTTTGACGACCCAATCGACTAGGAACTAATTCAGAATACATAGTGACTATTAGATGTGTTTCATGATAGCCGTCATACCCACTATCACATCTAACATACACTATGGTGCATTCTAGGTCTTTATCCAACACAATTGTTAACATTATATAAACATAATGAAGATAAAGAATGCCATATACAAATGCGAATATCATATATAAAGACTTTCATATACAAGAGTCTATAAACCCACACGTCACAAGTTGGCTAGTTGGGCATCTACTCTAACAGATGGTCCAATGGAGTAAGCATGGCCGAGAAAAAGCTACCTGGGAGGTTGAGGAGAAGATGAGACAAGACTGCCTCGTCTGTTTGAGCTATGACAGCAGTATACTTCCAGGAAACTTTTGGCTTGGTTTCGTGTTTGATTTGTTGCTTTGCGCCCTGGTCTTGTGATCATGTAGAGCGTTGAGTTTTGTTGATGTTTCTGATTGATTTTTCCTTTGATTTTGAGGACGCAATCTCTTAAGATGGGGAGAATATTGAAGGAATCTGATTTTTGATTAGTGATTAATAAGATTTTTGGATTAGATTAGTCACGAGAATTGATATTTTCGAATTCTAGAAATTCGGATTTTTGGTTAAATATGACTTGAGAATTTCAGATCTCTCGTAGGATTGTTCATACTTTAGTTCGGGTTTCATCGGGTGAAATCCGTTTGAATTTTGGAGTTTACTTGAGGAATTTCGGGCGAGATCTGATTCCCGAGCGTTTGCATGAGCTGCCGCGAGCGTATGGTGAAACGCCGTCGTTTCAGGTATGTAGGAGTGAGAGATCTGCTCGAGGGATGGATCTGATGGTTGAGTTTGGCGTTAGAAGCAAGACGCCGTCATTTTGCAGTTCAGATGTCTCACTTGAAGAGAAATCTATTGGCTTAGCGCGCGCGGATGCGAGGATTAACGAGAAGAGGACGCGTGTAAGTCAACGCTTCTGGGTTGACTAGAGAGGTTGAGATCTGTTAGAGAGCGAGCGCTAGTTATTGATCCAAATGTCTCAGATGCGACGTCGTTTGATTTATTTAGGTAGAATCCTGATACATCGTTGTTTTGATTATTACGCTAGTGTTTAGCGTTAGCGCAGAGATATGATTCGTGTTGTATGCGAGTTGAGTGAAGCGTTGGAGCATTCAGACTTCACGCATGCGGCGTCGTTTGATCTATTGACTACGGCGTCGTTAGTTTAATGCGCGGGCGTTTTGAGTTAGCATTAGCCTGTTCAGACTTGTGCGAGCGTTGAGGGAACTGATGGATGTTTAACGCAGGAGCACTTCAGATGTCAGGCGTACGATTGCGTTTGGCCTAAAGGCGCGGGATTTTAGAGTAGCGCTGAAATCTGATTGGGTTTGAGCGCCAGTTCGAGGGATCTGTTTGGCGATAGGAAGAGATGCAGGTATCTTTTTTTTTGTCGGTATTGACTCGAACAGTGGCGTTAACTGGAGGATTAAATTTCAAGTGTTGATCAACACTTAGCCAATTTTCAACCCGATATTTCTTTTCCTCTTCCCGTTGAAACCCTCGTTCTGCACTGTTCATTCGTAGCTCTTTTCCTTAGATTCTCATCGTTTCCCGTCGTTGTTTGGAATGATTTAGATGGCGCTGGACTCCCCTTGAGTAGCTCTTTCGATTGCTACCTATTTGAGGCTTTGAATCGCCGTTGGAGAGGAAGTGCGAAGTGGCTGGAGGTTCGAAGATTTCTGAGAAACCTGTTACGTTAGTTCTTCTGCTCCTTTGAGCTTCTGGGTAAGCGCCTCTTGTTGATTTGAGCTCTGTACTTGTTGTTATTACCTGCGTGAGTGTATGGAACGAGATTTGAGTTCTGGCCGTAGGTGTTAAAGTGTATAAGTTCAGATTTGTTTCGGATATTAGCTGATTTTTGGGGCTCTATCATAGATTTGAGACCCCCAGGTGCATTCTGTCGTGAGCGCCGAAGTCAGGAGAAAGCTGGTTGTGTAGGTTGTGTTCAGCTGTGCTTGGAGAAATCTGTAGAGGTATAGTTAAGCTGTTGGAGGTACGAATTGGAGCAACACTAACAGCTTTGAGCGTGGACATGGCTGTATTTCATGTCATGAAATCTTTGGGTTAGATTCTGTGATTTTACGTGAAACAGTTTGGTGAATTGCTTGAGTTATAACTTCTATTTTCACGTATTGATGTTGTATGCATTTAGAATTGATTATTGAATGGCATTCATGCATACATCTTGAGCCAGATTTAATTTATTGATGACCTGAGATAGAGCCCCGTGTGTTATTTTGAAATTTTACAGAGTAATTACTATCACACATCTGACTGATACTAATTAAGATACAACAAAGATTTTCAACTAAAAGAACAATGTTAACAGTAAAGTTACCATGGGTAAGCTTACCCTTACCCACAATGTTACCATTTGAATTGTCAACAAAGGTGATCTTAGGTCCACTGCATGTCTTCAAATCTGATAGCAGCTTTGGGTTACCCGTCATGTGTCTCGCACATCCACTGTTCAGGTACCACGTCGATTGCACCTGCAATAAAAAACGATACAAGGTTGGGTACCCTTTGGTTTTACTTGGGTTCATATTGATTAGACCCTTCAGGACATACAATTGGATAATTCTAACATATCTACCAGTGTGTGAATCTGGATATTTGTGTGATCTTTTGAATCTTTGTTTTATATTATGACCATTCAGATCGCATCTGAGCTGAATATTTCTTGTTTGCTTTCTCACCTTTTTTGCCTTAGCTGGTTCAGATCATGTGACTGCGGACCAGATCTTACTCTGTACTTCTCCAGCCTATTCTTAAGCCAACTTGGATTCAAGTTCTCAGGTTGAGCATAGCCAATACCTTGCTTACCCTTAGGGTTCAGATTAGACGTGTTCTGGTCATCATTCTTGATCGATTCAAGCGTATCATATATCATACTGGCTTTGACAAAACTCATCTTTTTGAACTTTTCATTAACCATATATGACTGAATACAAAAATCACCAGAGCTGATTTCTCCCGTGCTGAATCCTAAGACAGTTTTGTCATTAAAAGGCTTTAGGACATCGTGCTACTTGCCTAGTGAAACATAGGATTTTGTCCAAGATCTCATCACTTGATTTAATCTATCATTTCCAGATGTGAGCTCAATATATAGGTCTCAAAGATTCATTATCCGTATTTAGTTTATTTAACTCAGTATTTAGACTATATGAGTCATCAAGCTGTGAACAACTTGGATCATCCGACTTGTCTTTCAGACACTTGTTTTCAGCTTTATTATCTTCGAATGTCTGAGATAACTTTTTTTACCATTGATGTGAGACCTGGATTTGTTATTGAGATTAATCGTTGGAATTAATCGGTTGATGATGAGATTTTGTGGTTTAGATCTCTGTTTTGAGTTGCATTTTCGGGTTCCATTTCGTGTGTTGAGCAATTCTGGATGTTTTCATGTTTTTTAGTTTTTTGAGGCAAAAGCTGGTTTGTGGGCTAGCAGCTGGTCGGTGGCGAAACAGTTGTAGCTTGTTTTGGTAGCTCAGGGCATGAAATGCCGTCGTTTGAGGTATTGAGACTGGAACCAGCTGTGAGGAGTTGTTGCGTCTGGATGATCAGTTGAGAGCAAGGGTCAACGATAGTCAACGCCACTGTAGCTTGCGACTGGTGTTCGTGAGATGTTGCGACCGGTTGGCCAGTCGAGGGTAGAAGTCAACGCGGGTCAGCGCTCCTGTGCTTGCGACCGGTTGTGTTGGTACGTTGTGACTGGTACCAGACGAGGGAAGCGTTGTGCGTTGTTTTGTGTCTTGCGTCTGGATGACCAGCAGCTGGTATTAAGGATTGTGCATCCCATGCGACGTCGTCTGGACGCCGTTTTGAGGACCAGTCGATGGTTTGCTTTGTGATTGATTTTAGCGTCCTGTCGACTGGCTGTCCAGCTTTTGGTTTGGAACCAGTCGTAGGTGGAGTCCTACGACGTCGTTTTATGTGTTCGGGATTATGCGTTGAAGGGTTCGACCAGCCGATGGTTGTGAGTGCCTGCTGGTTTGGGAAATTGATGGTGTCGACTGGTTTTGTCGGTGGACAATTTTTGTATAGTTTCCAGTCGTTGCAAGTGCTATTTATAGGAAGACTTGGTCTTCAAATTTGTGATATCATTTCCCATACTTAGAAATTCCAGCCTTTCGTTCTTTGTTCTTCGAACCCTAGAGCACTGTTCACCGTGAGCTTCTCCGGTAGATCCCCGTCGACTCCGGCCGTTGTTTTGGACGATTGAGGTAGCGTTGGACTCCTCTCGAAGAGCTCTTTCACCCTATACCGTTTTTAGAGGCTGTATTTAGCTGGAGCAAAAGCACGAAGTTGCTGTTCGTGTTCGTGCGTTTCGAAGTTGCAGGTAGCTTTTCGAATTAGCTTCGAGATCTTGTTCCTAGCCTTTATATTAGCTTCCTGTTAAGTTTTATGTGTTAGATTGAGCGCTGGTTTTAGTGTTTAAATTCCAGCCGTAAGCTTTGTTAGAGTAGATGCCCAACTAGCCAACTTGTGCCGTGTGGGTTTTCATTGACTCTTGTACAAACGATCTTTATATATGATATTCGTATTCTTCTATATGGCATTCTTTACTTTCATTATGTGTGTAATGATTTACAATTGTGTTGAGTAAAGACCTAGATTACACTAAAGCGTATGTTAGATGTGATAGTGGGTATGACGGCTATCATGAAACACATCTAATAGTCGCTGTGTATTCTGAACATGTTCCTAGTCGATGGGGCCGTCAAAACGAGGATAAGGCCGCCCGAGTTCGAGACTAGTATATGCGATGCGAAGTACCATGTTTCATTGGTAGGGAACATTGTTATGTTCTGAGCATGCAGATAGATAGTGACCTGGTGATCTATCGAACTACCCT
>KV013349.1:5837-33596 GCA_001598015.1 Dorcoceras hygrometricum
CGTGACCCTCAAACTGTAACACACAATTTCTAACAGCGGTAATCGATAACATTCCCTTCCCCAGAGGTGAAGAATCCGATACTATTTCAGCTAAGGGTTCAACAGACAACTTATGTGCTATAACAAAATTCTCAGAGATAAAGGTGTGTGATGCACCAGTATCAATTAATACATAAGCTGGAAAGTTGCACAAATAGCAGTTACCTGCAATAACATCGTCTGGGGCTGCCTGTGCTTGCTCCTCGGTTAGTGAAAACACTCTTGCTTGTTGTTTAGGAGGTTGGCTCACGGTTTGGCTTCCTCCTTGTCTACTCTGTTGTGGATTTTGGGGTTGATACGAATGTACAGAGGAGGCTTGCCTTTCTGGTATTGGCATTGTTCTTGCTGCTTCCGAATTCTGGAAATTTCCAGAATTACGTTGAGGACATATTCTCGCGAAATGTCCCGGTTGATTGCAAATACGACAAAGGCCAGACACTCCTCTACATTGTTCTGTAGCATGTCTGCCTCCACACTTGGTACTGTAATTTCCAAATTTCTGTCCAGCTCCCAGTTGTTTGAGTTCACTTGAACTGGAGGAGCTACTGGTACCTGAACATTTAAATTGTTTTCCTTTTCCTTTAAAGAAATTTTTTTTTCCACTACTGCTGCTTCCAGCATCAAATCGAGGGGGTAGTGGAATCTGTGGGTTATCTTGTGCTGCTTTGGCTGCTGCTGGCACTAATTGTGCTCTTCGCTGCCTTAGCAATCCAGCTTCTGCTCCTTTTGCTTGATTCAATGCATCGGCAAAAATATTTGGTCGACCAATGTTCACCAAAGTAAACACGTCAGGATTCAAGCCATTGATAAACTGATCAGCTTGTGCTTCATCGCTGATAGCAACATGTGGCGCAAATTTAAGCAAGCTGGTAAATTTAGCAACATAGTCTTCAATATTCAATGGCCCTTGTCTCAGGTTTGCAAATTATGCCCCTTTATCCTTCCGATACGAAACGGGGAAAAATCTTTGATAGAAAGCTGTTCGAAATACTGCCCAAGTAATCACAGTACCCTGATTTTCAAGCGCTTTCTTTGTTGCCACCCACCAACTTTTCCCAATACCATGCAACTGGTGTATAATCAGTTTCACCCGACGATCATCGGTGTAATCAAGTGCCTCAAATAGCTGTTCAATATCTTCTAGCCAATTTTCATAGTCAATAGCACTTTCTGTTCCTGTCAAAGTCGGTGGTTTAAACGACTGGAATCGTTTTAACAAAGTTTCCATCGGAGTAGCAGCTGCATCCAACGCCTCAGTAGATGTACTACCCTGCTCTGTCTGCCGGTTCATTGTTCTTCGAGGAGGCATATCTAGGAATCAAACAGACGATGTTTATCATTTCTCATCAATCAAGAACAAGCCAGTCTCAGTCCCTCCTCTGATTAGCATACATGAATGTACTGCTGCTCAAGAGATCGAGTTCTGATTCATACTCACTCAATACATGCTATTAATCACTTCCAAAGCATGTAATTCTCATAACTCTTCGGTATATTCTTACCACTTATTCACAATAATCATGTGATATAAATTCAAAATCAGTAAGACATATACCACACAAGCATGCAATTCATTTGTTTCTGTAATCTAATCAGTCAGGAAGAACTCGATCTACCCCACTCATCTAGTTCAATGATCTTAATAATTTATTAGTGCTCTGATACCACCTGTTGTGAGGCTCTCTGCTCACAATTAATCTTCTAATATCATCTTATGGTTGTTTAGTTAGCATCTAATTTAACCTTCGAATTTAAGTGATGAAATCTGGAAACCCATTTTTTTTTATAGTTGGTCCCATCAGCTGGTCCTGGGTAATAATACAAGACTACGTTTGTGTGTCAAAAGCTATTTATATATAACAGAACAAACCAGTATAAATAGCTATTACATGTGACGTCTGCTAATACAACAGCTGACCAGCAGCAGGAAAACCAGGTTCCATCTTAACGCTAAAAGTTGGTCCCATCAGCTGGTCCTGGGTAATAATACAAGACTACGTTTGTGTGTCAAAAGCTATTTATATATAACAGAACAAACCAGTATAAATAGCTATTACATGTGACGTCTGCTAATACAACAGCTGACCAGCAGCAGGAAAACCAGGTTCCATCTTAACTCTAACTATATCAATGCCATGCTAACTGCTGATCTCTAACAGTTCTTCTTCACTGTTGCGTGTCATTTAGGTAGCTAGCTCCCACTACTCATGCCCCACCTCAGTTCAGCTCTCGTCTACTTGTTGTCATGCACACACACAAAACAAAACAACACCTGGATAAACTCCGGTGAGAATCATCTCAGTATAATCAGCAGGCATGAATAATAGCAATAAAATGAATAACAGTGTATCAACTGTAAAAACAAACACAATGTAATGCAATGATTCTCGTTCTCTTCTTCGATCTCAGAATTGATTCCATTTCAGTTCGATGCCATCAAGATTCGTATCCGATCTTTACATGAATATTCATCTATCGAAACCATCTCCGGCTTCGAAAATTAGGCCAACTCAGTCCTGGGCATTAGAATCAATTCAATTCTCTTCTTTATGCAATGTCATGCAAATATAAAAGATCCACTACCTGTGATGGATCGACACATACACAATTCAAGTTCTAAATCAAGAACAATAATCAAACATGTATGTGATTTCAATGGGATACTCAAGAAATATCATTCTCGAGTAATCTAATCCCTGACTCTTCTGTCAAATTATACCTTCGTCTCTCTGGTTTCAAAGTACTTCACTCAAACTCTGTTTCAACACTTTTTGAGAACTTCACAGAATCAAAGTCCGATATCTGTAGTCAAGATGTTCTCAACATTTTGAATTCAATCTTATTTATAGACGACGGTCTCTGTTTTTCTGCAGCATTTCCAACGTGTTCAATTAGAATTCCACGTGTCATGCTGAGTATTCAAATAGGATATACTCCCACCGCTTTGAAAGTGGATAAAGATAAACAGATTCCTCAACTGCTGTTGATCTTCCTCAGTTGCTGTTCGAATATCATTCTCTTGTTATACAGCAGAAGCAACAACCAGCCGCAGTAGCAACCAGTCGCAACAAGAATCTAGTCGCAATACTTCGAAAACCAAAACGATGTCGTTACAATTAATTCCCACGACTTCGTAACGTATCATCAGCTGGTATCATCGCTATATAAATAGAAACCAGAAGATGGTCGCTCTCCTATTCCAACGACTGATTTTGTTAAGTCATTCAAAACGATATCTTATCGAGAGTTCCTATTTCATAATCGAAACGGTGTCGTACTGTTCTCTTGACTGAGTAACCAGCAGATACAACAAACCATCAACTGATTTACAATCCCTCGCCTGGTCGCTAATTCATGCAAAACGACATCGTATCGAGGTTCCTAGTCATAAGTCAAAACGATGTCGCATTATTCTCTCAGCTGGACTCCAAATTTCTCGACTGGTTCGCGTTGAACCTCAAAACGACGACGTCGCACCTACGTCATCAAAACCAGTCGACACAAGTAGACACATATCCATAAATCAGCAGATACACAAAGAACTCTTGCTGCTGGTTCCCACGTGCGTAACAGTAACCAACACGTGGCGCTTCCTTGTTGATCCTTGTATTCGCGCGTCTGCTTCCAGCTGCAACTAACACTAGCGCTTCGACTGGATTTCAAAATTCGACCAGTCGCAAGCTACAGTAGTGTTGACCCGCATTGACTTTGCTACAATAACCTGCTGCTGAACAATTTTATCAAATCGCTTCGCTTGGTCGCTTCGTCTGGTTCCCACACTTAGCAAAATTCAACGATACACAGTTCCTTAATCACCCAACACTTCCAGAAGAAATCCGAGCTCATAATCAAGCTTCATCAAAATCTATCATTTGAAATTCTGGAAATGTCGGAATTACTAAATCTCTTATTAATTATTTCGGGCATTACAGAAAGGCTACATACACAGAGTTTAACGTCTTCGTGCAAGACACAGATTTGGTGTTTTGTTTGTGGTTTTGATTCACTCACTATTCTGTTTCCCACATCTCTCGTATATATATGTGCGAGTGAATCTCTTTGTGTGTGAGATTTCAACTCTCGAACGTTAAATCTCACACAACAAGGAAGTGCTTCATTGAAGCTGATAAGGTTCAGCAGTCGACACTTGCAATTAGCTCCTTTCCATGTTGTTCGACTGGCTTCACCTTTCTGTGTTTCTTCCTGTAATTTGAAATTGGTGCATCATCAAATCAACATCCTCGTCTTCATCAATCCTCTGCTTGTATAAATAGCCTCTGTTCAAATTAATCCGTTGGACACAAGTTCTTCCCGTTGAAAGGTGTTCTGTAAAGTACCGACAGAGTTGTCCTTGTGTCCTTTATTTTGCAGGCTTTTGTCGTCTTCGGAATAGGCTCAGCAGTTGACTACTATGCTATAGTTAATATTCATATCTGATTCGTCAAATGCTTCACCTCATTCAGATCTCTATCACATCTGATGTAGGCTTTGATCTTTAATTCAGCTTCTGCTTGCATCGGCCTAAGAAATTGCGTTTTAATATTTTCTGCTCTTGGTCTGCTACAGTATCAGATCTGATTGAGTTACAGTATCAGATCTGATTCATCTCGCTGCTGCTCAGCTCTCGTCAGATTTGGTTCAGCTCCTCCTCGGATCTGAAGTCTTCTCTTTGGCTCTCCAGCTTTCGTCTGGGATATGTCTTGTTGCATTTCCAGCTAAGATCTGCACGCTATGTAGAACCATTAGAAACACAATAACAAGTTTTTGTGTAATTCAAAACTCAGATCTGGATCTGTTTACACAGATCCATCAGGGGGAGACCTGCTAAGCGTACCGTGCGCACAGTTGGGCCGGCCAGAATTCACTGTCAGGCCCGGTGCTCAAAACAAAGATTAATTACTCAATTAATCGTAATTACACGGAAGCATAAAATATGTGTTAAAATTTTTCGTTTTGGGCCTGAACTGAAATCATCTCTTAAAATACGAACATAATCAAATTATGGATTTTAACTCAAAAATCCAAACAACGACAATAGCGAAACATATTCAAGTATGCGTCAAATACAGATCCCCAAATACAATATCCACGCAGGGCATCCCCTGGTTTAATTTATTCAATATATAATATATATAACTGGGACTCAAAACGGGGATCTACCAGCTGATGCTCCACTCAATCCAGCTGGATTACCTGAAGACCCTGCAAAGGCCAACACAGACCAAAGCAGCCCAAGAAGGGAAAATAAAACGAGGTCAAACCTTAGTAAGAAGATCATCGATAAAGCAGAAAGCATATCAGACATGTAATATTTCAGAAGTGTAATACATGAGGGCAAACAAGAATCATTGGTGCTCCACTCAATCCAGCTGGATTACCTGAAGACCCTGCAAAGGCCAACACAGACCAAAGAAGCCCAAGAAGGGAAAATAAAACGAGGTCAAAACTCAGTAAGAAGATCATCGATAAAGCAGAAATCATATCAGACATGTAATATTTCAGAAGTGTAATACATGAGGGCAACCAAGAATCATTGGTAAGCAAGGCACAATGACTCAGCTGTGCAATAAAATCTCAATCATCAATCAAAATCCAAATCACAACGACTCAGCTAGCTATCGCGACTCAGCAACGACATTGGATTCTCAGCACGGTGACTCAACCAGCAGATCGCGACTCAGCGATTATCAGGTCTCAAAGAAACAGGCTCAATATGCTATGCGAGTATGCGAAGCAGAATCATGCTCACAATAATACATATAATTCACACACGTAAGCAATTAAGCACACGAATCACAATAGTTGTCACACGAATAGAAATATTCTCAAGCTGATATTAAGGTTGCTAGTATGAGCTCACTCGTACCTTCCTCACACGGCTACTACCTCAACAGATCGCACGAGAACAAGAACACAGCACCAACAGGCCGTGCATGTCTACTGCCCTACCAACTCACGGCGAACTCAACTGAATGGCTCGCACCATCACGTAGCTACAACTTGCTCAACCATACCTAAACAGCTCAGGGACAATTTCAACAGAACAGACGAAGGAGTTACCAACTCACCCAGCTCAAACCGAAACCTCAAACACGATAACCAGCTCGAATCAAACGTAAAACACTAACCAACGCTTTCCCAAGAGCTCAAATGAAACGGAAGAACTATCGGCCGGAAATCACGAAAATGTTCGAACGCTTCGACCATGTCGCACCCACTCAACAAGTCGACCCAAGGCTCCAAAGTAGTACCAAACGAAAGGTCTTGGAGACAGGAACCCAGCTTTACCAGCCTTGCTCCAAAAGGCGGCGTAAATCGACGACAATCGAAAGAAATCGAGTACGATGAACAGCAAGGGTTTGAGGAATAGTACGTATCAAAGGCTCTTTAGAAAGAAGATAAGGAATATCGGATCTGAAATTGGCTAAGTGTTGATCGACACTTATATTTATTTCCCAGTAAACGCTACAGTGAAAGTAAAATCAGCTAAAATCTTAGCACTACACCAGATCTGACTCCTCTACGCTATACCCGCTCGCGACCACCAAACGACGTCGCACAGGAGTCCAGCTCAGAACAAACAGATCACGTGTACCCAACGTACAGCTCAGAACATACGCATAGATCAGCTCTTGGATCCAATAAGATCACGCCACGTCGACAGATCACGCTCCGCTTACTACCAACCAGCGTCTAAACTGATGTCGCCAAACGACGTCGCACCGCCACCGCCTCCAG
Source organism: Dorcoceras hygrometricum (assembly GCA_001598015.1). Lineage (NCBI taxonomy): Eukaryota > Viridiplantae > Streptophyta > Magnoliopsida > Lamiales > Gesneriaceae > Dorcoceras > Dorcoceras hygrometricum. The sequence continues at coordinate 12,615 of KV013349.1, forward strand.
CTCGCGACAATTAGATCACACGTACGTAGACCAGCTCTTGTCTAAGATGGAAAACATAAACCGTACAGGTCTATACCAAAACCACGAACCGGGCCGGTCTACACAGTACCACCCACTCGCGCACCTGTAAGCCGTTTTCCACCCCTTCGCTATTCCAATAGCTAAGAGCTGTTCTGTCCCAAAACATCTCGTGCTAGGGATAGTAGAATAGATCACGCATTTGACAGCTTACACATACTGGGCATTTATATCCAAACCTGGAACCTTCACAGCCCTTGTCCAAATCAAAAAGTCACCATCAGCTCAGACCAATTCTTCTAAGCTAAATACCCGACAGCTCACGTCTCCCTTGGTTAATCCTTATCCAACAGCTTACACGATTAAGTCTTGTTGTTTCCTCTAATCTGCTCCTAATATGCCAGTAATTAAATCAGTTAATTACAGTCCTCACATGATCTACCCCTTGCACGACGTGCGCGCAGGGGAGGTCGGCATGTTAGGCACTACGCGTGTGCAACGCTTGCCGACACCTGCGCGCACATCGTGCGCCCGTCCATGCGCACCATCCGTGCAGGATGTGCGGGACGTTCTCTCAACGTCCGCGTGGCATCTGCGTGCAAATCTCACTGGGATATGCAGGACGTTCCAGCAACGTCCGTGCGATGGTTGCTGATACATGCGCGAATTGGGCAGCGGCGGTGCGCACGACGGTAAAGGCTACGTGCGGCTGGAAAAATTAATTTTTTTTGAAAAACGATATTTTGGATGCAATTCAGGCAAAATGGTGTATCGACGGATCCAAGCCAAAGCTCTGATACCACTGTTGATGCAGTGATGGATCCGGATCCGGTCCGGGGGAGCATCGGAAGAATTTAAAATTTTGAATCCCGGGAACAGTCAATACACTGAATAATAATCTAAACATTCATATGATGTTTAGAAGGTTACCTTGCTGGCGTCTAGGCGCCTGAATCCGATCAGTTCCATGAGTGAATCGGCACTTCAACGGTTGAATGGATCAAGCCTTCTAATCCGATCCACAACCGGAATCTCAATTCCTTCGTTGGTTTACACTAGAAAACCAATGAATGTTTTGCGAACGGAATCTCCTCACCGAAACGGTCGAAACAACTTCCGGCGGGCGGCGGCGGCGGCGGCACGACGGCTACGAAGGGAAGGGAGGAAGAGAAGAAGAAAATTATAACTTGAGGGGAGAGTGCTCAATTCAACTTGGAGTGTTTTCAACCCAACGTTTGGTGCGAGTAAAATGAATATACTAGGGCCCCTATTTATAGATTTTCCATATGCTTAAACCAGGTTAATGGGCCTGGGTCGGGCCCAGGGGCCCAGTGAACATATGTTTCAAGTCCATCATTGTGGCTTCATCATAATCCCGATCGATGATAAGATCGGACCGATCTTCACAGTTTACAAAACTGAACATTATAATGTGAAAACAATTTTTTCAGACTACATAATCCAAAATAGTAGTTAGGCCCCTATCAGCTTTAAGGATAATCATACCAGTCCAAGCCAATTTAAGGAAATCACATTTCCACCCCCAGTTAATTTTAGGAAGTCACACTTCCATCCTTCCTCCTACTATGATCAACAAATCGAGCTTAATATCCATTCGTGAATTGAGAAACCAATACTTGTGTGACCCTCAATGGTTCAGGGATACAACTAGCCGTGGGATCACAAAACTTGTGACTCCGAAAACATATTTTCGGACTTACCCATCGGATAAATCGTCTAGCAACATCGCCCCATGATCCCCTAGGTATCACTGATAGTACCTGCAAGAACCAGTCGGTCATGGTTAGCGTACAGTATGGTCATTTCAATTCAAATATCCCGATTAGATCAACGATCATTGGTAAATCGAGAGTCGCTAGAGATCCGATAGCCATGCTTATATCTTGGAGATCAAATAGTGACATCGCATGTGTTACTAGGTAAACCCATTTACCTAAAATACATCTAGTACTCTGGCCAGATATTTGTTACACTATTATCTCGTCAGATAGCATAGTATATCCAACGCAAAATGACGAGTGGTGAATCAATCGACAACAAAGCATCGACTCTTACATGCATCGGGACTTCTCGACAACGAAGCATCGACTCCTACATGCATCGGGACTTCACCCAATCCCGCCACCTGATGACCCCAACTGTGTCGATAAATGGGTCAAATCGAAGCATCTATCATGTAGAGTTTCAATGATGTTTCAAGTAATAAGGACTAATCTGTACAACCAAGACCTCGGACTTAATCCACTCGACAAATGATAACCACTTGGAAAGTCCGAGCGAGGGTAGTTCAATAGATCACCATGTCACTATCCATCTGCATGCTCAGAACATCACTATGTTCCCTACCAATGAAACGTGGTACTTTGCATCGCAGATGCTAGTCTCAAGCTCGGGTGGCCCTTATCCTCTTTTGGACGACCCAATCGACTAGGAACTAGTTTAGAATACACAGTGATGATTAGATGTGTTTCATGATAGCCATCAAATCCACTATCATATCTAACATACACTATAGTGCATTCAAGGTCTTTATCCAACAATTGTAATCATAATAATGAAGATAAAGAATGCCATAAAAGAATGCGTATTTCATAAATAAAGTTATACATAGAGTCAACGAGAACCCACACGTCACAAGTTGGCTGATTGGGCACCTACTCTAACACTGCCACCAGGACGGGAGGTTGGGAGGTGTCACCTGCTGCTTGAGTTGTACGAGACACGTAAGCTACAAGTAGAGAGGGACATCAAGAGATCTGTCCTCAGGGGATGATCAGGTTTGAGCAAAGGTGAACGTGCTTCTTCTAGTGACCTGCAACCACATACCCTGGTTAGATGGTGCCAGAAGTATTTTCGACGAAGCCTCTCCGATTCTTAAGTCACTTCAAGCGATCGGTGATAGATGGCAACCGTTGATATAAAGCAGAGAGCTTGTGAGTTTATGAATTAATGTAAAGTAAAGCATACCTGAGAATTTATAGAGGGACTGACAAATTAATTTGAACAGTACGTCCGGTGTGTCATGTGATTGGGCGGGACATATGTTTCATTGGTTTAGCGAATTAGTGTGAGCATTACGTATGGGATGTAATGTGATTGGGTGGGACCTATGTTTCATTGGGCTGGCGAATTAGTGTGAGCAGTACGTCCAATATGTCGCGTGATCGGACGGGACCATAAATGCTCTCCCACGGACCTCTTACACCGAGCTTCAGATGTGCCCTTCCACAATAAATAGAATTCTCGGTCTCAGGTCTCGAACGTATATATGACGTACAAAGTCGTCCTCGGGTCCCGAGCATATACAGGAGGTCAAGAGGTCCTGCGATCCCAAGCATATAGAGGAGGTATAAAGAGTATCCCCTGTTAGATTACGGTGCCTAACTATCTTTGTTTATGAAATTTGAATTCTTTTATGGCATTCTTTATCTTCATTATTATAATTACAAATTGTTGGATAAAGACCTTGAATGCACTATAGTGTATGTTAGATGTGATAGTGGATTTGATGGCTATCATGAAACACATTTAATAGTCACTATGTGTTCTAAAGGGGTTCCTAGTCGATTTGGCCATCCAAAAGAGGATAAGGGTCGCCCGAGCTTGAGACTAGCATCTATGATGCAAAGTACCACCTTTCATTGGTAGGGAACATAGAGATGTTCTGAGATGCAGATGGATAGTGACCTGATGATCTATCGGACTATCTTCGTTCGGACTTTCCAAGTGGTTATCATTTGTCGAGTGGATTAAGTCCGAGGACTTGATTGTACAGATTAGTCCTTACTACTCGAAACGCCATTGAGACTCTACATGATAGGTGCCTCACTTTGACCCGTTTACCGACTCTGTTGGGGTCATCAGGTGGCGGGATTGGGTGAGGTCCCGATGCATACGATGCTTCATTGTCAAGGATTCACCGCTCGCCCTTGTGCATGGATATCCTATGCTATTTGAGGAGATAATAGTGTGATAAATCTCTGGCCAGAGTATTAGATATGCTTTAGGTAAATGGGTTTACCTAGTGGTACATGCGATGTCACTATTTCATCTCCAAGATGTATGCATGGCTAAGAATCTCTAGAGACTCTCGATTTACCAATGGTCGTTGATTCGATCGGGATATTTGAGATGAAAGGACCGTACAGTACGCTAACATGACCAACTTGTTCTTGCAGGCACTATCAGTGATACCTAGGGGATCATGGGACGATGTTGCTAGACGTTTTACCATAGTCCGATGGACAATGTGTTTTCGGAGTCAGAAGGAGTTCTGAGCCACGACTAGCTATATCCCTGAACCATTGAGGGTCACACAAGTATTGGTTTCCCAATTATCGTACGTATATGGAACTCAAAGTGTTGAGTATAGTAGGAGGAAGGTTGGGAGTATGACTTCCAAAATTAGCTAAGGGAGTATGACTTCCATATTTAGCTAATGGGAGTAAACCTGCCATAAATAGATTTAGTGGTCCGAATATTTGATTTTGCATCATAATGATCAGTTTTATAAAATGATCACATCGGTAATATCAGATCATCGATCGGGATAATGATGAGACCACAATCTGGGATTCGAAACGAATGTTCCCTGTTTGACTTGAACCGAATGTTCAATGTTTGAGTTGAATCGAATGTTCCCTGTTTTTTCAACTCAAACTCTATCCCTCTACCTATAAAGATGGAAGTAAGGAGGCACTTTCAAAAGAGAGAAAAAAAAACCCTCTTGATTATTGAATCATAACTCTCCTCTCCCCTTACATCCACTCTCGGCCTCCTCCCGTCGCCGCCACCAAAGTCGCTAGCCGTCGCAGCTACGTGCTGCAAGACCCCGTTCCGGCCATCTTGGCGAAGAGAATCTGTTAGGGTCGAAAAAAAAGCTCGGGAGTTTGGGGGGGGGTGAATGAACTCATTTGATATTTTTTATTGAAAAGTTGATTTCCAAAACTTTATAGCTCGTAGCTAACCTCTAAGCCGAGTTACCATCTTGGAGGGTTCTCAGTGATTGATGTTGTCTCGTGTAATAAAAATTCTTATGCGGAAAGAACACGATTCAACAATGAAAAGTTAAATGCATAAATGTAAATGATAGAGTCGAGAGATTTGTTTCTGGAAGTTTGGAGTTCAATCTCCTAAGTCTCCGCTTCTTCCTCAATGGGAAGGATATCCACTAGAATATTTGATCTATACAACTCCTTTTACAAACCCGATCCAACAGCCAGCAGCTGCAAGAACTCCTAGCACTCAACTAAGCACACAGACACGCGATCTGGTTCGAAATACAACGAACACAGATCTAAGCTGGTTGTGAAAATACAAAACTCAACACTCTCTGTTTATGATTTACAGTGATGGATCAACACTATAGAGTGTGTGTACAAATGTTTGTGTGACGCAAAGAATCGAATAAGAAATCTGTGTGCGTGTGTCACTAGCTCTGAGATGGTTCGACAGATGAATTCTGTTTTTCTCTTAAAAATTTTTGAGTTCGTAAGTCGTTGATTTCGTGACCGATAACCTCTTCACAGCTGATCTGCTCTTCTATTTATACCTTTTGGATACAACGGTAATAATGTTATCAGTAGACACGTCGAATGTCTCCAAATTGAAATTCCTACGGCGTCTTAAATTCTGGTACGATGTATGTACATCTCCATTAAATGCATTTCCCTTTTTAGCATACTCTGCGCCGTCTTCAGTTCACACCAAATCTCTATATATCTGAAGTTAGATCAAAATAGTTCCAACGACTACAGATCAATACAGAGAGGTCAAAGGTATCACATCAATCTGTACGTAGCCTCAGACATTCTGAAATCCATTTCGCTAAGTTGTCTTTACTTAGCTGGATTTTCAATCTGGTTTGTACGTTGAAATTCTTCAATCTGTTCTAAGCTGATCTCATCCAATCTGCTCTAAACCGATCTGCTCTTTTCCTTGCTCTGTTCTAACCTAGATAACGTTCTTTGATCACTTATATCTGTAACCAGATAGCATTTTTAGAACAACCTTGATCCGAGATGGTTTTGTCCAAGCTTGTCTTCCAGTGGTCTGTTATACCACTTTATGCTCCGAGCTGTTCTCTCAACTATTCCAAAGCCAATTTTTCTATCCGCTCTTCTATACTGATTTGATTTGTTTCTGTTCTGAGTAGAAACCTGATCTCTTCATCTGAACTGATTTGTCTTTAACCAGCTTCACTGAATTTCTGATGTGGTTTCTATAAACAACGTTGTAAGCTGCGTCCAGATCTTGTCAGTTATCTCTGAACTGATTAATCTATTTTTATTTGTCTTCACCAAAACTTACTCTTCCCCCTTTTTGGCATCACGAAGCTCCTCCAGACAATCAAACATATCAGCAACCTAGGATTTCAATAACGTAATTTCATCCACAAGGTGCTGTTGGATATAGGCAAAGTGACAAACTAGACTAGTCTCTAGCACATCTATCTTGTTGTCGAGCTGTCTCCGGAACTCAAAGTAGTGTGCTTTGCCACATATGTATCATGCTTTATCCATTCGACTTGTAAGCCTAGGGAAGATACAGTATCCTTTAGAGATACAAGCTCCTTAGCACTATCGACTTAGGATTGGGAAACAATGATTCGCTAAGACCAGCTTGGGTAAAGTATTCTGTTTTATTCGCTATAGTTCTCATCACGTTGTGCAATATATACAACCATATATAAACCAGAGGGACTGGGACCCTGAGGGTCCTCATTATTTGCACTTGAAGCGAGAAACTGTACAGAAGAATGTGAAGAACTTGGACTTGAATGGGATTAACCAGTTTGAGCCCGACGCTCATCCTCCTGCTCTGTTTCCAGATTTGGTTCGCTATGAGCCTGGTGCTCACCACCCTGAGCCTGACGCTCCTTCGCTTGAGCCTGTTGCCCGTTCCCTTGAGCCTGATGCTCTTGAGAATTCATGGCTTCTGTCTCTTCCACATCCTCAACTGTCCTAACAATCTCTTCTATCTTCCCTTCCCGCTGAGCTGGTTGCTTCGCTGTCGTTTGTGCCTATTCTGCTTGAGTTGAAAACTCAATGAAAAGAATCTTTGGCTTCTCCTTCTGATCTGGAGTGGCTCCTGTTAACTGAATTTGACGTGCCTTAGTCCAGGTAATCTGTGGAAGATCCACATTTGTAGCATCTCCTGAGATTGAGGCTTCTTGAGCCAGAAAAGGTAGACCAGCCTTCTCAGATCCCTGTGCTGCTTGACGTTTCCCTGAGTTCACGGCTTAGAAACCAGATACACATGATCGTAGTTAACAGATGGATCATCTGGATTAAAGTTATTGTGGTGTTCATCTACCCTCTTCTGTACCTCCATCTCGTACAGCTTATACAGCACCAGCATCCTCCGCTCAAACAGTTCAGATACTTCCTCTATCTCAGCTCAAAACAAAAACTGATCTTCAATTTTGGCAGACTCTCGATGGGAGTTATCGATGATACAGCATTGAGCCTCACCGCAGTGTGGAAGTGTACCCACTTGTCATAATCAAACATTTTGTTGGATACATCTTCCCAAGCTGATTTGAGCACCAACATACAGTGCTTCTCCACTGGGTTCAGCCGGGAAAAAGCGTCCATGATCTCTTTGCCCTTGGCGGCGGGGTCTATTTTGGACAGAAGTGCGTTTCCCAGTTGATCTTCTTGATTTCCACATGATCAAAGATACCCTTGCCAGTAGAAGTCATGGGCTGCTGAGCTGGTTGCTCAGGTCCAGATCTGACCACAATAGCACCCTCATTGGTAACAGTCTCTATCTCTGTTTTGTCAGTGCACTTCACATGCGCGCCCTGATCATCATCTTGTCTCTCCACTTCTGGATTTTTCTCCAGATTGTCTTCTGGAGCCCCAACGGTGGAAGCATCATCAGCCACAGCTGGAATTTCCATAACCGAACCAGCATTGGAGTCTGTCTGGTCACCAACAATTTTCTTTACCTGCTTCTTCCTCTGTGTCCTTTGTTTCTTTGTGATTTGCACGATAGGGAGAGACACAGTAGACTCTGAATCTAATGACTCTACAACCATTTTGCGCTTTGGGGCAACGCCGCATTTCTTCAGCTTAGCCAACGGGCGTGAATCCGCGTATGAGCTTATCTCAGATTTGGACTTCCTTGAAGTAGCTTGGCTCCTAGCCTCCACTATTTTCTTCACAACCACAGAAAAAATCTTTTCCTTATTATTCTTCTTCTTCTTCTCTGCAGCCGCCTTCTCCGTCTTCTTCATCTCACTAGCCTCCTTCTTTGGCTTCTTAGTGAGAGACTGAAGACTATCGGCAGTGGATTGTTGTTCACTCGCTGTTGTACCAGATACCTTGCTGGTTTCACCAGCTGGACCAACACCTAGATTCTTTTTCATGTAGGTGTGAACAGACTTGTTGTTCAACACCTTTTGCGGGTGGAGCTTGACGGCCTCCCCGAGATATTCTTTCACCGATCGCTTCAACAGAACACTTAATTGCACACCGAAGCCTTGTGACTGTCGGCTAGGGCTGTGCACCATAGCAATCAAAGGAACAAAACCAGTGCCTAGTTTACCTTCAAGCCAGCACTGATGGTCACCATCAAGTCAAATTTTTCACTGATAACCACTTCAAAGGAACCATCTTTGGCACACAGTGCCTTTGCAACAATATCATGCAACAATCTGTACTCCATATTCATTTCCTTCTTCTTATTAGGTGCCCTGAATGGCACATCAGTACTATAAAACTTCCTTCACATTTCCACCACTGTCTGAGTCGGAATATCAAGAAAGCTATCCATCCCCTCAGTTGGCAAACCAAACTCCGCAGAAAACATATCTTTTGTAACCACAAGTTTCCGATTGGCGACAAAACTCACAATTGTCTCTGTGATAACTTTTGAGTTTGCAAAGAATTCAGTCATAGATCCCTAAAACAGAATTAGATACCTCAAAAAATCCCTTAAGCCCTGTCTCCTCTAGGGCCTTAAACATCCGTACCATCCCAGTGTGCTCCATAGCAAGCACGTATGCGAAATCAACCTGCATAGCAATTACGGATAGAGAAGCAGCCATTTCGGATATTAAAGGGGTATGGAGCAAAGGAATTGCGAGAGATTGCAAGAAAATGCTTGTAAAATGCTTTCTAAATTGCTAGAGCGCGCGGAAATTTTGAAAGCATAGTGAAAAGGTAAAGAAAACTGTTTATGTACGAACGATGAGAGCAAAGGTTTTTGACTGGAGACGTGTCATAATCACATTAAAGAGTCATTTGAAATTCCAGAGCGATGACCATCAAATAATTTTAAAAGACTAATTTATCTCATCCATTCGATTTCATATACTAGCACGAGAACAATTAACTCAAACATTGTGATAACATCACACTATGTATGTCTCTAAGATGGACCATATCAGCATGGAGCTGATCAGCTCAGAGATAAACAGCTGACTTTGCCATTATCTGTTTGAGTTACATTGTTCCCCCTGAACATATGCATTCAGAACACAATGAAGACATATCAAGGAGACCTAAAATGTTTCTAAAATAAGAAACTTAGCGTCGGTAGAGGCTTGGTAAAGATGTCAGCTACTTGCTGATCTGTTGGCACATGCTCCACCCGAACGTCCTTCTTTAGCACATGGTCTCGAATAAAATGATGTATTATGTCTATGTGCTTGGTCCTAGAATTCAGTACGGGGTTCTGAGTGATCGCGATGGAACTTGTTGTCATAGAAGATGGGTTCCTCTGCTGCATCAACGTCATAATCCCTGAGCTGTTGTTGGACCCAAAGAATTTGTGCGCAACATATCCCAGCTGCTAGGTACTCTACCTCAGCTATGGATGTAGCAATTTATGTCTGTTTCTTGCTAAACCATGAAATTAGTCTGTCACCCAAGTACTGTCAAGTTCCACTAGTGCTACGCCGATCAATCTTACAACCTGTGTAATCTGCATCACTGTAACCAATCAAATTGAAACTTGAGTCTTTGGATACCAAAGACCCACGTTCTGCGTGCCCTTTAAATATTTCAAAATACGCTTAACGGTAATGTATTGTGGCTCTTTTGGATCAGCTTGGAACCTTGCACACATACTTAAACCGAGAACATAATGTCTGATCTGCTTGCGGTTAGGTACAATAGAGATCCAGTCATCACATGATACATTGTTACCTCCACTGCAGATCCAGCTTCATCTTTGTCCAGTTTGATGGAAGCACTCATCGGAGTAGCTGTTGATGAACAATTTTCCATCCCGAACTTCTTGAGAAGTTCTTTTGTATACTTCATTTGATTGATGAAAATTCCATCTTGAAGCTGCTTTACTTGTAATCCTAGGAAAAATGTCAGCTCCCCCATCATTCTCATCTCAAATTTGTCCTGCATAAGCTTGGAAAATTTTTCACAAAGCTTAGAGTTAGTAGAGCCAAAAATATTATCATCAAAATATATCTGTACTATCAATACATGGTCATTCTTAACAAATTTAAACAGTGCCTTGTCAACAGAACCGATAACAAAATCATGATTTACTAAAAATTTGGACAATGTATCATACCAAGCTCTCGGAGCTTGTTTCAGACCATACAAAGCTTTATCAAGCTTATACACAAAGTCTGGTCTGGTATGATCTTCGAAGCCAGGAGGATGTGTAACATACACTTTCTCATTCAGAATGCCATTTAAGAATGCACTTTTGACATCCATATGATAAACCTTGAAGTAATGCGGCATATGCAAGACATGTGCGAAATTGCTTCTAGTCTAGCTATAGGTGCAAAAGATTCTTTGAAATCTATGCTTTCTTCTTGCCAATAACCTTGAGCTACTAACCTAGCCTTGTTTCGAACTACGTTGCCATTTTCATCTAGTTTATTCCTAAAGACCCATTTAGTACCTATAATGTATTGATCATTGGGTCTGGGAACTAGATGTCATACATTGCTACGTTCGAATTGGCTAAGTTCTTCTTGCATTGCTTCTATCTAGCTTGGGTCCACTAAGGACTCTTCTACCTTCTTAGATTCAACATGCGAGATGAATGCAGAATTAAAATATTTTCTTATCATCTGGCCTCGTGTCCTAACGAGTGCAGTAGGGTTACCGATGACCAGCTCAGGTGGATGATTTTATTCCACCGGAAACATGGCCTATATGAGGTTAAAGCTTCAGTCTGTTCCCCCTGCATGCCTGCTAGATCATCTGGAACTCCACTTGTTAGATTACCACTAGTTATTTTTGGCCCATCAGCTTGTGCATGCTCTCCAACAGCTTGATCGCGATCTGGACCAACTTGTGCAACATCTCGAATATCTGCGTTTGTAATTGGCATGTCCAGTGCATGCTGGTCATCAGCTTGACATCTGTTTTGTGCCTCATCATCACTTGATTCATCCAGATTAGTAGATTCCAGACGAGTTCAAATATCATTTAGATTTGAAGCTGATGTTGATCGAAAGCTAGCTTCATCAAAAACCACGTGACATGATTCTTCAACAGTTAGTGTTCTGTTGTTGAACACTCTATAAGCTCTCTCACGGCTGAATATCCCAGAAATATACCTGCATCAGATTTGACATCAAAATCTTTTAAATACGTTTTACCATTGATATGGAAAACATCTGCAACCCAAAAACCCTGTAATACAAAATATCAGGTTTCTTGCCATTCCAGATCCCATAAGGGGTTACATGGTGTCGCTTATTTATCATTGATCTGTTCTAAGTATAGCAAGTTGTGTTTACTGCTTCAGCCCAAAATTAATTTGAAATTCCGGATTCAGCAATCATAGTTGTAGCAGCTTCATTTAAAGTTCGATTTCTACGCTCAGCTAACCCATTTTGCTGAGGTGTTCTACCGGTATTCAACTCATGTTTGATTCCAATGTCTTCCAGATAAGAGGAAATTTTAAAATTCAAAAACTCTGTTCCTATGTCACTCCTTATCCGGTTGACACTGCAAGATTTCTCATTTTTCAAACGCTTTAAAAGCTTGATCAGCTGGTCGGCAATTTGATCTATGGATTCTAAAAACAACACCCAAGTAAATTTTGAAAAATCGTCAACTTCGACAAGTGTGTACTTAATTCCCCCTAAGCTGGTTACGGGTATGGGGCCAAAAAGATCCATATGTAAAATATCCAGCCTACGAGAAGTTTTATTACTGCCTCTAGTTTTGAAAGTGGATTTTAAATGCTTTCCCAGCTGACAAGCATAGCACTGTTCTAAGTATAGCAAGTTGTGTTTACTGCTTCAGCCCAAAATTAATTTGAAATTCCGGATTCAGCAATCATAGTTGTAGCAGCTTCATTTAAAGTTCGATTTCTACGCTCAGCTAACCCATTTTGCTGAGGTGTTCTACCGGTATTCAACTCATGTTTGATTCCAATGTCTTCCAGATAAGAGGAAATTTTAAAATTCAAAAACTCTGTTCCTATGTCACTCCTTATCCGGTTGACACTTTAAGATTTCTCATTTTTCAAACGCTTTAAAAGCTTGATCAGCTGGTCGGCAGTTTGATCTATGGATTCTAAAAACAACACCCAAGTAAATTTTGAAAAATCGTCAACTTCGACAAGTGTGTACTTCATTCCCCCTAAGCTGGTTACGGGTATGGGGCCAAAAAGATCCATATGTAAAAGATCCAGCCTACGAGAAGTTTTATTACTGCCTCTAGTTTTGAAAGTGGATTTTAAATGCTTTCCCAGCTGACAAGCATAGCAAACCTTGTCTTTTAAAAATTTTATCTTGGGCAAGCCATAAACTAGCTCACGCTTACTCAGAGTGGAAATTGTTTTGAAATTCAGTTCATCCGTTGATGCCATAGCCAGCTCTTGGAAGAGTCAGCTACTAGGAAACTTTGGTCTGAGTGCGGCTGATCTGACCAGTCTATTTTGTAGGTATTCCCAGATCGATAACCTACCAGTATGGTCAGACCTTCCAGATTTAGAACAGTGCATGTGTGCTTTTAAATTTAACTGAGTAGTTACTGTCACACAGCTGACTGATACTGATCAGATTGTAGCATAATTCTCAACAAGGAGAACGTTGTTGACAGTAAAGATACCATGGTTAAGCTTACCCTTACCCACGGTGTTACCGTTTGAATTGTCACCAAAAGTGATCTTGGGTCCATTGTATTGCTTTATATCTATTAGCAGTCTTGACATCTCTAGTCATGTGCCTTGCACAACCACTGTCCAGATACCACGTTGATTGTTCCAGCTTTGACACCTACTGTTCCTGAAATTACAAATAAAACAATTTTGGTACCCTTTGATTTATTTGGGTCCAGGCTTGATTAATCCTTTCGGGACCCACACTTGGATAAGCAGTATTTGTGCCATGAGACCTGGTCTCCTTGTATCTAGGCTTGTACTGCCTGTCCTTAGTAGACGCGTGAAAAAACTGGATTTTCTTTCTACCACCAGATTTGGGTTTACCCTCATCTATTCAACTTTCTTCTTTGGCCAGCTTTCCCGAGACTTCTCAGGAACAGTATACCCCAGCCCGAAAAAATCTTCCTTTCCAGATTGGAGGCTTAGCTACCATATTTTCTTCAACAGATTGTGCCTCTACGGATTGTCCCGCGCTAGATCTTACAAATCTCATGGTGGTGAACTTTGTCCTATCCAACTGCGGGGTACATCTAGTCTCTGATTTACTGCTATCATATCTATCATAGCCTAATCTAGTTTTATCACCAGATGACTTCATAGCTCCATGTAGTTTATCCAGGGAAGCTGATGATCTGGTCCAGGAGATTATTATACCAGCTAACCGTTGATTCTCATTGAGCATCTCCTCAGACCTGCTTCTCAATTTCTCATTCTCGGTAGATAGCTTACTGAGAGCAACTTGCATTTCACTTGAGCTAACCAGCTCAGCTTTATTAGCACAGCTTTCTTTTTCAGCTCTTGCTTCCTCGAATGATTGAGAAATTCTTGTATTATTGGACCATGTCATTTAGTGTTGTGACAAGATCCTCACGTGTGAATTACAGATTGGAAAAATCAAATAGCTCCTCAGTGTCATCAGCCATGAGACATTATACTTCATCTTCACTGTCACTGGATGAAGATGTTCTTGAGCTGGATTCCTCTAAATCTGAATCAGCCCATGCACTCTTGTTTTCTTCTGCGACCATTGCTTTCTCAGTTCTCTTCTTCCTATAGAGCTTCTTCTCCTTCTTTTCCTTGCTGGTAATACGATCTTGTTGCTTCTTAGCATCTAGCTTTGGGTTCCTGCAATCAGCCATGAAGTGAGCAGACCTGCCACAGTTATAACACTTGTCATCAGAAGGATAATTAATGTTTTTTTTAGGAGAATCGAAAGAAGAAGGTTTAGAATTATTCTTTCGCTTAAATTTCCCGAATTTCTCAATGAACAAAGACATAGCATCCTTGCTCAGCTCCTCTGCTGATCTTCTTCTTGTAGAGCATGGACTCTAGTTTGGAATTGTTGCTGCAAGAGCTCTAGTTGATTTAGATGTAGAAGGCTCAGATTCTGCTCTTGTCTCCAACTCGAACTCATACGCCTTCAGGTTGGCGAATAGGTCATGCAGCTCCATCTTGTTCAAAGCCTTAGATTCTCGCATGGCCATGGTCTTCACGTCCCACTCCTTGGGCAGTGCTCGCATGACTTTTAGGGCCATCTCCCTGTTGCTATAAACTTTGCCCAATCTAGTCAGCTCAATCACCAGTGAGCTGAACCTTTCATCAAATTCTGCCATGGTCTCTTCGGACTTCATTTTAATCAACTCGAACTTTTGCAGGGCCATGGTTAACTTGTTCTTTTTGGTTTCTTCGTTGCCCTCACATATCTGGGTCAGATTCTCCCATATTTCTTTCACAGTTGTGCACGTCTGGATTTTGCTAAACATGTTATTGTCTAGCGTCGTGTACAGGATGTCCTTAGCAACATTATCCAGATTCGATTTCTTTTATCCTCGGATGTCCACTCCATCTTGGTTTTTCAGTCCATTGAGGCACACCATCTGATATAGCTATTCCTGTGTTCGGCCTCATAATCTTTATTGGTCCATCCGTGATGACGAACCACATGTCATCATCTTGTGCTACCAAGTGATCTTGCATACAGATTTTACACCCATCGTACTCCTCCTCGGAAAACATAGGAATATTGTTGTGAGAAATTGACATATTTAATGAATATTAATAAAAACACTCTTCAAACACTGAGAAACCGAGATCTGATACCACTTGTTAGAATCGAAAAACAAGCTCGGGAGTTCAGTTGGGGGGTTTGAATGAACTCCTTTGCTACTTTTTAATTGAAAAGTTGATTTCAAAAATTTTACAGCTCGTATCTAACCTCTAAGCCGATTTACCAGTGTGAGTATTGAGATTCGATAATTAGTGATTAATCGGATTTTGTTAAGGATCAGCCACGATAGACGTGATTATCGAATTTCGGACTTGAGGATTTTGGTCAAATCTGGTTGGTTTTTTAGATTTGACGTAGAGCTGTTCAGCTTTGAGTCGCTGGTTTCTATCAGGTGAAATCCGCGTGGAATTTGGAGTTGTTTTGGAAATTTTCTATCGAAATCTGTTTCCAGTGGGAATTCAGACTTGAGGACTATCGCTGGAAGAAGATAAGATTTTAGAATTCTTGCGCGGGAATTAGCGAGAATCATATTTGAGGTATACTGGAGGTTCAGATCTGAGGGAGAGCAGATTTGAGTATTCAGATGTGTAGATAGCGAGAGGAATCTGTTAGTGGGTGAATGCTAGCGTGAGAGTCAACGTTGATAGGTTGACCGATGTTGTTAACGTTATTCAGATCCAAGTGAGCATGAGCAGAGATGAGTGCTGAGATCTGTTTCAAATGTGAGGCAGTGCGACGTCGTTTTGCTTGTGTGAGCAGGAACCTTGGTACATCGTCATCTTGATTAGTTAGGGCACGTAGCGTTAGCACACTCAGATTTGAGTTAGCGCTGGATCCAGATTTGAGGAATTTTTCCTTAGCGCTAGGATCTGGTGCTGAAATCTGATTAGGTCGGTGATTGACTTTCACTGTAGGCTTTGATTCGAGGATTTAATACAAGTGTTGATTAACACTTAGAGTATTTTCAACCCTGATATTTTCTATTGTCTTCTTCGAAACCCTCGATAGTTATTGTTCATCGAACCCTTCTCCGATTGATTTCCGTCGATTTTCGCCGATTGTTTGGAGCAACACTGGTGGCGCTGAGCTCGTCTTGTTTAGCTCTTTCGATTGATACCAGTCTATGGTTGTAGATCAACGTGTGGGAGAAGCGCGAAGAATCTGTGTGTCCGAAGAGTTTCGCGACAGTTGAGAAGAGCGTTCTCCAGTTCATTTGTGCTTCTGGGTAAGTGTTTCCTTACTGTTTCACGCTTAGTTATAGTTGTTAGAACCTGCGAGGATAGGTAGAACCAGATTTGGGTTCTGACCATAAGAAGTAAGGTATAGAAGTTCAAATTTGAGTTGAATTGTTAGATGCTTTGACAGATTGAGCTCCCAGACAGTTTCTGCTTTGTTTTTTGAGACCGGCAAGGAAGCAGACTTGAGCAGGCTGAGTTTGTCGTGACCTGGCGAGATATGTTGAGGTAGAAACTGAGATTTGAGGTACGAATTGAGCTTTTGTTAATAGCTTTGGGCATAAGCGTGTTAGTAATTTGAGGCATGAACTGTGTACTGTGAATTCTGTGTTTTACGTGAACAGATGTGCCTCATTGTCTGATTTATGTGCTCTGTTTACGTAAGTTATGCATGTTGAAATCAGATTTGAATTTCTGGCATTCGTGCATACATATTGAGCCTGAGAATTGATTGATCACCGATTGAGAGCCACATTGTGACCGGCTGACAGATGTGTCATGCCTGAAAGGCACAATGCTATCATTGGAGTGGTGATCGACTGATTGGTCGTGTCTGAATACCATCGAGATGTGATGGTTAATTTGAGTGGCCAGACCTGAATATCACGGACCGATGATTTCCCCGGATGATTGGCTGTGCGTGGTATGGAGGCTTGCCTTTGGTTTCCAGCTGATTCGTTGGCCTAGATGACCGATTCTTTGACAGCCCTCATGCATTTCATGTTTCTAGATACTGCATGTTTATGATTTTCTGTTGTCATAGTGCTCTTCGTACTGATGTTTGACCTCGTATCTCTTTTCCTGCTTTTGTGTTTTTGGGTCTGTGTTACAAATTACAGGAACCGCAGGTAATCTGGCTGGGCAGGGTGCAGCTTCAGCTAGTAGATCCCCATTTGGTTGAGTCCCAGTTTATTCGTATTATGTATCGAACCAGGGGATGCCCTGAGTTTCTATGTATTTTGGGGATCTGTTATTGAGTTTATTTGATTACCTGTTTGTTGTTGGATTGGAATAAATCATATTTTGAGTATGCATTTGAATGATTGTTTTACTGTTCAGGCCCAAAACATTTGAAAAAAAAAAAATTTTTAAGCCCTATTTTATGCTTCCGCGATTATGTGCTTAATTGTGTTGTTAATTTTTGTTGATTAGCACGGGGCCTGACACATCGTGTGTTGGAACTTCTCTCAATTTTAAGGTGTACAGATCGTTTTCGCGTTCCCAAATTCCAATTAAACGTTCATTCTTGTAAATATTGCAAATTGAATTAGCAAAATGACAAGAATATCCATAACTATCAAGCATAGAAACGGAAATAATGTTCTTTATTAATTCAGGAACAAATAAAACATTTCTCAACAAAAACATAAAATTTGAATTAATAAATAAATATACATCTCCTATAGCTACGGCGCAACCCTTGCTCCGTTTCCAAGCCTCAAGTGGGTCTCACCCTCCCTAAGACGCCGACTTCTTGTCCCTGCAAGTCATTGCAGATATGAGATCCACATCCGATATCAAGTACCCAAGAAGTCGAGTTAAGGGACATGTTTATTTCAATATAGAATATACCTTTTTCAGTTCGCAACTGCTCGAAGGGAATTTGAAGGTCGCTGAGTATGCCAGACAGTTTTCCTCACTTTTGGCGTATGGCCCTCATGTTGCTATCCAGGAGCGAACGAAGAGGAACAAGTTTATCAAGGGATTGAAGCCAGAGTTGTTTCAGTTGGTGTTGGCTAGAGCCCCATCGACGTATGCTGAGGCTGTGAATCGAGCAGTTGATATTGAGGAGAGTTTGTTGGATGCACCGACACAGGTTCCGATGACAGTTGGATGAGGGTATTTTCCTGCGCCTCAAGGGACGCATACTTCTCAATCTCCTCAGACTTCACAGCAATCGAACCGTTAGAGGTTCAGGCCTCGTGGAAAGCATTTTAAGAGAAAGTAGAATTCTAGTTCCTCTGGTTCTGTGAGCTCTGGTGGCAGTGGTTCAGGAGGAGTGTCTTGTGGATAGTGCGGTGGTAAGCACATGACTTCGCAGTGCCATGGAGTTCAGGGGACTTGCCACAGCTGTGGGCAGCCTGGACACTTTCTGAGAGTGTGCTTTTTTGAGGGGACATTCTTCATTTCCTTCGCAGAAAGGTTCGGCTGGTGGTTCTTTGCAGAGGCTGCAACCTCCTGCCCCGACCCAACGATCTGGATTCCAACCCCGTGAATCGTCCAGGTTTGGAGGACCTTCGAGACCTCAGTTTGCAAGACCGCAGCAGGCACAGGTGAATGCTTTGTCGAGGGAGCAGGCTGATGAGATACCTAGTGGAGTTATCGCAAGTACATGCTCTATCTTTGATTTTCCTAAGAGAATTTTATTTGATACAGGAGCATCACACTCCTTTGTTTCTGCATAGTTTGTGCATGAGTGTGGGTTGAGAGTTACCCCACTGTGTGATGTTGTATCTGTGTCTACTCCTGCTGGTGTTTGGTTGATGTCACGTGAGATTGTGGTGGACTGGGTGATTCGGTTTGATCAGAATGTGATAGTGGAGAATTTGATCTCTTTAGAGATGAGGGATTTTGATTGCATCTTGGGAATGGATGTGTTGTCCAGCTATAAGGCTACCGTTGATTGTTTCCATGGTGTGGTGAGATTTCGCCCCGAGTCGGGAGAGAAGTGGGATTTATACAGTGCTGATTCGTGCTCGAGATTCACTGGTGTCTGCCATGGAGATTTTTAGTCTGTTGTCGCTGAGTAACGATGGATTTATGATCTATGCGCTTGATGTTTCCCAAGAGTCGCTACTGGAATTGAGTGATATCCCGATTGTCCGAGAGTTCCCAAATGTGTTTCCAGATGAGATTTCTGGATTCCCTCCGAGACGAGAGATCGATTTCAGCATAGAATTGGTGCCGGGGATAGCCCCGATCTCTAGAGCTCCGTATCGGTTGGCGCCAGCTGAGTTGAAAGAACTCAAGGAGCAGTTGAGAGATCTTCTTGAGAAAGGCTTCATCCGACCGAGTATGTCGCCTTGGGGAGCTCCGACTTTGTTTGTGAAGAAGAAAGATGGATCTATGAGGATGTGTGTAGATTTTTGACAGTTTAACAAAGCAACGATCAAGAAAAGTATACGTTGCCGAGGATTGACAACTTTTTTTATTCAGTTGCAAGGATCGGCCGTATACTTGAAGATTGACTTGCGCTCTGGCTATCACTGTATCGAACCACGGGATGCCCTGAGTTTCTATGTATTTTGGGGATCTGTTATTGAGTTTATTTGATTACCTGTTTGTTGTTGGATTGGAATAAATCATATTTTGAGTAGGCACTATTTTGAATTATTGTTTTACTGTTCAGGCCCAATACATTTGAAAATTTTTTAAGCCCTATTTTATGCTTCCGTGATTATTTGCTTAATTGTGTTGTTAATATTTGTTGATTAGCACGTGGCCTGACATTTTTGGTATCAGAGCTTAAACTGGGATAAGCTCGTTTTCCTTTGATCACAATCGAGTCTAGGCACAGAGTTTAGATTTGATTCTGATTGACTCTGTGGCTTATGTGATTATTTTACATGCCTCTGTGATTTATCTGCTGTTAGTCCTTACCCTGAGTGTCTTTTAGAGATGCCACCGAGGAGAGGTAGAGGTAGTACTGCTAGACGTACCGCTGAGGAGTCTAGGGCCTCGGATAGCGACGAGGGTGTTCAGCAGAATGTACCTTTGCACCGTAGATAAAGACAGGCAGAGGTGGAGGATGTGACGAGGCAGATAGGTGAGATGGAGCTAGTTTTGGCTAGGTTCCAGAGAACGAATCCCCCTACGTTCACTGGCGCCGAGGGTGGTCTTTCGGCTGAAGGATGGTTGGAGCACATGGAGGACTTGTTCGACACTTTGGAGTACACAGCAGAGCGGAGATTGAAGTTGGCCGTTTTGCAGTTGAGGGAGCATGCTCAACGTTGGTGGAAGGGTACTTCTAGAGTGATGAGAGAGACCAGAGTTTTGGTTTCTTGGGAGAGCTTCTGTGCCGCATTTCAACAGGAGTATACCCCAGATTCGTACTTCAATAACCGAGAGAGGGAGTTTGACAACCTGAAGAAGGGAATTTGAAGGTCGCTGAGTATGCCAGACAGTTTTCCTCACTTTTGGCGTATGGCCCTCATGTTGCTATCCAGGAGCGAACGAAGAGGAACAAGTTTATCAAGGGATTGAAGCCAGAGTTGTTTCAGTTGGTGTTGGCTGGAGCCCCATCAACGTATGTTGAGGCTGTGAATCGAGCAGTTGACATTGAGGAGAGTTTGTTGGACGCTCTGTGAAAACCCAGAAAAAAAAAATCGGGTCGGTCAAACAGATACCTTCTGGTCAAATAGCAACCTTCTGGTCAAACAGATTTGTTCTGGTCAAACAGCTTTGTCTCGGTCAAACAGCTTTGCCTCTGGCTGCCAACAGATCTGTCACCTGCTGCCGACAGCTCTGTCACTTGCTGCCAACAGATTTGTCACTTGCTGCCAACAGCTTTGTCACTTGCTGCCGACAGCTCTGTCACTTGCTGCCAACAGATTTGTCAATTGCTGCTGACAGCTTTGTCACTTGCTGCCAACAGATTTGTCA